>JAFFST010050620.1:8876-35256 GCA_022414735.1 Noturus placidus | reverse complement strand
CGGGTGACAAATATAAAGGGTAGAAAATAAAGCAAAACGAATGCCTTGATTTAGTAAGGTCCAGAACAATTTGCCCGTAGGATTGGAATAATTTTTGCAGACAAAAAATGGGCATGTGGCTATCAATCCATTTTCTGTACTTCTTATATTACCTGGGGCCTATCCCAGGAATTCAGGGCACAAGGTGGGGTACAACCCATCACAGGGCACAAGGCATGTGGCCAGTGATTTACAATTAGTATAAATAATATTTAAATTTAAATAGTCATAATAGTCACATGAATTAAATCACATGCAAAGGCATGAGAATCTCCAAATGCAAATGAGGTTTTTTCTGCACATGCTGACTGTTCTTGATAGCTACGGTGAGTTAAATGCTCAGGGGTTCACAGAAGAATGAAATTAAAACTCAAATAGAACACCATTTAAAGGTGATGAGACATGTCAAAACACTATCCAAAATATTATATGAATGTAAGATAAACACGACAATGTAGACATGACATAAAAATGACATGCTTTTCACGGTATATATGTAAATGTTGTTTACATACCGCCTGGTGGTAAAGTTATAATTTAAAGAAACTTTCTGGTCTTTTAGAGATAGTAATCCAAAATCTTGATAAACCTTCTTGTTATTAAAACATTATTAGGAGTAGATGGTATAGTTTTGCCAACTTCTGCAATTGTAATAACTGCTTTTTGTTTGTATTTATTTGCACATTCAGTTGAAGTGACTGTGAATTTCAGTCTTAGGAAATCACTTTGCTGGGGCTCTCTATGTCACCACGTATTAGGCACTTTTAGAGAGAAAAACAGCGAATTGATGCATCTATTGATGCAAAACCAGACAAGTCATGTTATTTGCTAATCATAAAGATGCAATCCTCCATAGACCCTATTAGTTATCCAGCTTGCACCTTTTTTGTAGGGGTTTGAATGCGTTTTTACTTAGACAAACCTTTCTTAAATCATTTCATTTCGTAAATTAGTGTTTTGATAATGGTGTTGAGGAGCATCTAACCCATTAGTACAAAATCTCCTGTAGTTGTTCATCCCGGTTAAGATCTGGTAATTGTGAAGGCTATTGTATTTAATCATTTTCATACTCACCAAACCATTCGGTGACTCTGCATGCTCTGTAGAAGGGGGCGGGGTTATACTGGAAGAGACCATTCTCATCAGAAAAAAAATGTTTCACAATAGGATAAAGATAATCAGTCTGAATACATTTGTATTGATTTGCAGTGATGCGTCCCTCTAAGGTGGCCCAAACCATTCCAGAAAATTCCCCCATGGAATAACAGAGCCAAAGTTTTCACTGTTTCCTGTCACCTGTCTGTATTTACACCCGCCTAGCTGTTACATTTTCTTTTTTATAAAGAATAATTACTTACAAATATGAACTCCCTCGCATGATGCCATATCTATGACCTACAGACTGATGAGAGAGCAACAGAAAAAGGACTGAATCTTTGTTGGAGAATAATACAGAAAAACATCATATTGAAAACAGTCATTTTCTACTTGTAAGACTAATGAGTAAGAATTGCAATGCTGCTATGCCTTTGTCTGTTTGAAGTACAGATAGTGAAATGCTCTAATGGTAGCTTCAAAATAGCAATTGTGTGTGTGTGTGTGTGTGTGTGTGTGTGTGTGTGTGTGTGTGTGTGTGTGTGTGTGTAAGGAGGGTGCATGGATTTTGTGCTGTCGTTGTTTAATTGACCACTGAAAAGTCCTTACAATTTGTTACCTTACTTTACTGTTCAACTAGAACATCCATTAACAGCCCCCAGTGACAGATTAAATATGTGTGTCTCTAAATGTGTGGCCATATAGGAGTCCGACGGCTTTAGTTGTGGGATGTGGGGCTTTTCATTCTTCTAATTGTTTGAAACACATTTTTCAAGTAGTGAGAAAACACTAGATGCTTTCTCATCCCCCTATTCAACTGGATTCAATTTGATTTGTGTAGCATGTCACAAAGCAGCTTTACTGAAATATGGATGTTGATGTACATCCCTAATCTCACACCAGTGAGAAATGCACATATTTAGGGTATCTATGCACTGTATACATCCATTGGATTGTATTCTGTAATCTTTATCCAGTCACACTCAAACCCCTTGTTCTCCAATAGCTGCAAGAATTGTAACAAGCCATTCCTCTAAAGCACTTTCTAAGCCCTGGAAAATCCACTTCCTACATTTTGTTCTAATTCTCCATGAAGAATCTAAGAAACGTCCACTGGTCTCCTTCTGTCTGCTCTGCTGTCTGCTCTAATAACCTCCCACCAGCATGAAATTCTCCTCTGAGGTCCTCTGCCCCTTCACTTTGCCCCTACATAGGGGGGTTACTTTGCATCCAGTTCTCAACAGTCGTGTGTTGGATTACATTTTTGTGCTCTCGGACTGGAGCAGTGCTCAGGAAAAAAGCTCTCTGGATCCCTGCAGCTTTCCCAGCAAGCATACACTTATTTTCTGCCTGCTCTTTTTTGCTGGGTCAGATCCCTCACGCCTCTCGCAACAGGGGCCTTCCTTCAGTACAGCAAAGGAGGAAGGAGTGAAGAAAAAATTGAAGTGAAAGAGCGGGGAGGGGGGTATTTCCAGACAATCAGGTTTTTTTATTTTCTTCTTACCAGGGAGATGAGTTTACAGGAACAAGTGGGCAGAGAGAGAGAGAGAGAGAGAGAGAGAGAGAGAGAGAGAGAGAGGACTGAAAGGATTAAAATGATTATACATAGACTTGTAAATTAGAAGAGGGCCATAGAATGTGCAAGGAATGGGTGAAGGATAAAGAAAAAGTTAGGTAGGAAAAAAAGATTACAAATAATTTTAGGAAAAAAAGATCTTTCAATGAACTTATGTATAAACAAGGGGGAAATGAGTAGGGATCTAAATCTGTAATTTACTATTGGATTTGTGTAAAGCTGCTTTGTGACAATATCTGTTGTTAAAAGCATTATAGAATAACATTTAAGACAAATAGAGTGGGACATTATATCATTTTCTCTGGCTTACACGACAAAGCTGTGACACAACTAAGGACAATTAAGTCATTGTTACTGTATACTTAATGCCATGATCTGCAAGATATTTTAGTAGAAAAAAAGTTTTAAAGCCTGGATTATACTTTAAAGTATGCATACATAATATGGCTGCCTCATGTGTCCTGTGGTTGCCAGAAATTAATTATGCTACGCTTCAGTATGATGCAATACCAACATAAATTGTGGAGGCAGAAGAGCACCTTGTACACTGTTTCTGAAAATGAATAAATAAATTCAGAGAGTAACACAGCAATTCAGTCTGCTATGTAATTTTTTTGGATGAAACTTACAAAACACCACAGAAACCAGACTAACTGGCAGGTCAGAACTTAGTGCCAGGTCATGAAGCCCATACCAACTGAATGCCCTGTTCATAATTAACCCTTCTTCTGTCCTATTCGTCCAGATCTTGTTTTGATTTGGCATCAACACACTTGTTAAAGGTAGTTTGTATATATCCAATATATCTCATCTTCACCTCAATAATTAGATTATATATATGATATAGACACTTGATACCTTTTTACATGTTCGGATTTTACTGATCTGAGACTGAATTACCATTGGAGTGAAGTGACATATTTACAAAGACCATCCATTTTGTACTACATTTATTTGTCTTTGTTACTAATAAAAAGATGTGAACAAAATATAATTTATTTTTTAAATAATTTACCATGTTCTTTAGATAATGTTTTATGTGTAAATGTAAAGTTATTACACTGCATTTCCACGTCTAGTAAAAATCCTTTATTTTAACATTCATGTTCATTAATTTGTCCCATTTTCTTTTCAGTACTCCAAGTTATAACTATGCTCCAAACCCGGACAAGCACTGGATCATGCGCTACACTGGGCCGATGAAACCCATCCATATGGAGTTCACCAACATGCTGCAGAGGAAGAGGCTGCAGACACTGCTATCTGTGGATGACAGCGTAGAGAAGGTGCACAAGAGAAAACACATGCATGCATGCATACACACACACACACACACACATAAGCATCCATACTTGGCTATGAATCCTGAGAAGCTAATCGAGAAATTTTTTTCAGGATGAAAATATTTTGTTGTTTATTCATTCTTTCACTGGGCAGCTATGTTAGGGGTCAAGAATGCACAGTTTATTAAATAAACTGAAGGAGACTTTGTGGGGTTTTTTTTGGTGGATTAGTTGAACTGGACAATTTTGGAATGTTCTATATAGACAACTGAGGTTCGAAGACCCACTGGGGACCGTAAAGCATAGGCAGGTGGTCTATGATTTTTAAAATTAAGTTAAAACAGTGGAAATCACAACCTTTTCCTATTGTAGTTATTATATTTCTTATGGAGTTCTTAAGGTTATTAGCCTGGTCACTTGAATTTAATAATCTGAACTTCAATAACACGTCATGCCAAATTGGGCCTATTGTGTTCTGTCTATGCAAAGTTCAGGAATAAAAAGCATAAAGTCTCCAATAGATTATCATTGTATACATTTAAATACTGAGCCTAATATTTGTATAATTGGGTTATGTTCATAAAATTTAACTGATCTAATAGGGTCCCTGTCTGAAAAAGATTATAAGTCCAGCAGCGACTGAGAATTTGACAGCTTTATTGATTGTCTATGGAGCACTGTGCGAGCTACGTAAAGCCCAGGTGGTATGTATTACATTTGTCAGTGTCACTATATAATCACATTTCCTTTATTTTCTGCAGATTTACAATATGCTTGTGGACACTGGCGAGTTGGACAACACATATATTATCTACACCTCTGATCACGGCTACCATATCGGGCAGTTTGGACTAGTCAAGGGCAAATCCATGCCTTATGAGTTTGACATACGAGTTCCTTTCTATGTACGAGGCCCCAGTGTGGCAGGAGGAACCATGTAAGTGTGTGAATGTGTGTATCTGTAAGGTGTGACCATGTGTATGTCTCTTTATTCCTTTTCTCGCATCCAAGAAGATGTACTTTAGAAATCAACCAGTGTAGAACAGGTGGTCTGTCAATAAAAGATTATATAAAAGTCTGTTGTTTTCTCTTTCGGGGGTGTAGATAAATATTTATTTAATAATTATGTAGAACAGACATCTCTCAGTCTCTATTTAATGTTTAAAGGCAGTAGTGCTTGCGGTCCTATGCTACTGTGTGCAGAGATTGGAGAAATGTGGAACTCATGAGACCTAGGGCGGCTGTGGCTCAGTCGGTAGAGCAGGTTGTCCATTAATCCACTAATCGTAGGGTTGGTGGTTCGAATCCCGGCCTGGGTGATCCATGCCAAAGTGTCCTTGGGCAAGACACTGAACCCTAAGTTGCCCCCAATGGCAAGCTAGCACCTTGCATGGCAGCTCTGCTACCATTGGTGTGTGAGTGTGCTCTCATTTGTAAGTCGCTTGTAAATGTAAAAATGATATTTCTGTAAAGCTGCTTTGAGACAATGTCCATTGTAAAAAGCGCTATACAAATTAATTAATTAATTATTATTAAACCTTTAGGACAGTGAGCGAATCTTTATGACTATCTTTATAACTTCAGACTTGAGTATCACAAGGTTCAGGAAGAAGAGAAAGAAGAAGATGAATTGTTGCCTGTTTAAAGCAGGTGGAGAAAGTTTGAAGGTTAGGATTTTATCCTCCCACTGAGACAATTTATCTTTATCAGATCCAGCTCTGAACACAAGGCCTAGATTTGCACATAGAATAATAACGTAATGTTTATGAGCTTTGCTCCTTGTAATCAATTTGTAAATCAATTTTTATCATAAATCCAATTCAGTAGCACTTTCTCATTAAGACTAGGCAGTGTAGAAAAGTAACAAAAAAAATACTGTTTTGTCCATTCTGCCCCAGTTAAGTTGGTTTCAGTATTATTTACTGTCTCTTTTTTTCCCTCTCCCTTAATGCTCCAAGCTCAAGTCTTAATCCTTTTTAACGTCTATGACTTTTCCCAGCAACCCCCACATTGTGCTGAACATCGACTTGGCACCCACCATTCTGGATATTGCCGGGCTCGATATTCCTCCAGACATGGATGGCAAGTCCATCCTCAAACTGCTCGATACTGACAGACATATGAACAGGTACAGCAAATGATAAATCAGGATTCACTGTTCAGAAGCAGTTCTTAAAGAAACGTCTATCTAAGAAACAAATCTAGGAGATTTTAATAAAGATGGGTACAGTAAATGACATGTTTGCATGTCTGATGCTATAATGAGGCAAAGTGCATCATTTGAGTCTGGGTTTATGTGACTGTGTTGTTTATATTTGTGATAAATATAAGTATTAAATTAAGGGGGTGTCTGTGAATAAGGGTCTCAGAGAGTTTTGTGAAGCCAAAATGAATGTTATATTATATTGAAGTCTCCAAAAATGTATTAGTTTAAATAATGGCTAAGAGACAGATTTGTTGTCTTTGTTGAGGTATGCTTAGGATCAGTGTCCTGCTGGAAGTCCCAGTTGCAGCCAAGGCTGATATCTTCTGATTTTGCTTCAGTATTTCTAGATAATACTCCTGCCTCATGATACCATCTATGTTCAGAAGCTCACCAGGCCCATTTCCAGCAAAACATCCCCACAACAAGATGCTATCACCCCCATGCTTCATAGTTGGGTAGTGTTCTTCAGATTAAAAGCCTCACCCATTTTCCTCCAAACATAACACTAATCATTATGGGCAAACAGTTCCATTTTGTATCATCTGACCAGAGAACACACGTGGTGATCATCTGTAAACTTCAGTCTGGTTTTTATGATGGTCTTGCAGTTGGGGCTTCTTCCTTGCACAACAGTGTTTTAGGCCATGGTGATATAGGACTTTTTTAAAGGTGGATGTTCATACTTGTGGATGTACATACCTGATGCTCCCACTCCACCAGTTCCTTGGAGGTTCAATTAAGCCTTTCAAACTGAAGTTCGTTCATCTCTGGGAGTTAATTTGTGCCTCCTTCCTGAACACTGCAGTGTCTGTGTAGTCCCAAGATTTTTACATTATTTGCATCCAATTGTTAGTATAGATGTCTGTGGTAATTTAAGTTGTTTGGAAATTTCTCCTAAGGAGAAATTGGACTATTTTTTCCTGAGATCTTGACTGAATTGCTTGGATTTTCACATGGTATCAAGGACAGTCACTGGCTCTAAATTTAGCTGCAGGTGCACAGTCAATTAACTCCAAATTATGTATGACAATTGACTAATCAGAAGCATCTAAAGTCATTAAATCAATTTCTGGAACCTTCCAGATTGTTTAAAGAGACAACTTGGTGTTTTTTGAGCCACTGAAATGCCGATGTAGTGAATTACACCTGAAATAATTTATTGTTTTAATTTATTGTTTGTAAAATTTCCTCTGATGGGAACAAAATAGATGTCGTAATTAACATGCCAAAAGAAATGTATAGTAACGGGAAATGTGTGGAGTTGTGAAAAACCTTGACATTGACTATTTTTATGTGTATCTAGGTGTATGTAAACCTTTGGCTTCAACTGTGCAAATTGTCATGGGATCATGTTAGATTTCTCTAATAATCTACTCTGTTACAATGAAATGCAGTAAAACTGGCTTCCGCCATATCTCGAGAGATTCTAACAAGTGATATTAGTAAATTTCTTAGGAAATGAAATTGTTAACTAATTTAAAGCTAGTGCACTAACATTGTCGCATCACCCCTTTGCCACTCATGACTTCTCATATGAGATGGATAGTCCAAGTATAATTTTGTCAAATAATTTTGGGATGTACCCAAATATTAGAAAATAAATCACACTTGAACATGCTTGTGGACTTTTCAGTGGTTAGCAAGTAAAGATTGAATTTTGCAGACAAAATCCCCAATCTATATCTGTAGAAGATCTGTAGATGAATAGGATATAGGAGAAGACTGCTCTGACTATTAGAATTAACAACCCCTTCTCTCTTGTAACACATGCACAAGGAGTCTACATTTAAGGCCAGAAGACAAAGATAAAGTGAACATAATAAGGATTGCACACCTTTAGCGTACTCTCTTTGTCCTCCCCCTAGCAATTCATTCATCCATCTCTGCTGCAAAGATCAGAGCAGCTCAGCAATGATCAATACCTCATAACAGCAACAAAGGTCAAAAGCAGCCCGGGATACTGTTTATTTTTCTTGTGCTCCTTGATTCCATCATTCTTGTTTTTCATCAATCTGAAATGCCGTTTCAATTCTTGAGCCCATTTGCCCCGGAGGTGCTTTTTCTCTTTTTTTCCCCTCACACTCCCCCTCCCTTTTTTCTAATCTCTGGCCAAACCTGTTGTCGTTGTTTTGAAGATTCAGGCATGCACAGTAGATGAAATTGAGTTGTATGTGGTGGTGATCAGATTCCATGAGAGCTAATCGATTTTCTGTGCTCTCTCCTAATCTCAGGTTCCAGGTCAACAAGAAGGGGAAAGTATGGAGGGACTCCTTCCTGGTGGAGAGAGGGTGAGTCAGCAATGCATGTGTATGTTTTGTACAGTATGTCTAGGATATTATTCTGTTGTGGTCAAAATTTTACAGTTTATAGTTCATAATAAAAATTATAATGAAACCTGTTTTTGCTTAATTTCTGTACATTTCATGAAGTAAAATTTTGTAATTTCACCCTCTCTGATAGAAATGATTTTGTCCCAAAACTGAATAATATGCACGTATACCTAAATAATAATGACACCAGTGGTGTAGTGACATACAATTTAGTAGGATAGGATGCAGATTGGGACACGGCCCAATTATTCATGGCCCACAATTGCTCAGTATTACTGAAGTGTTATGAAGATAAAAATAAGTTTATTGTGCACAATAATGTGACACAGTGTCACAGTTACTGAGCAGAATTTCTCAGCAAGAGCTGCTAGCTGCCATCAGATTAGCTCTTACTGGGCCCTATTTAAAGTTGGCTAATTAAGTCTGCACCAGATACAATCAGAATCAGTCCATTCTTCTAGCGTTTGAGTGGCCTGAATAGGGCAATTCTTTTTTGTCCTTTTCCCTTTGGCAGTAAACTACTTCACAAAGTAGTGCATGATGGGAAGGATGTGGCACAAGAAGAGAACTACCTTCCCAAGTACCAGCGGGTCAAAGACTTGTGTCAGCGTGCTGAGTACCAGACACCCTGCGAACAGATTGGACAGGTACAGACTCACATGTACACATGCGAACATGCCTGCCTTTATATGGAGACATGAATAATGGAGATAATGAATAAGGATAGTCTTCGGGTAAAAAAAAATACATAATACAGAAAAACCTGGTAAAATTTCTTCACAACAAGAACCAGGCAGGAGGCCCTATGACAAAGGGGCAGAGAATTAACTCTATGGGCTAAAAATGTATTTGGTTGTCTGTGGTTTTTGTACGTTTATACATTTTCTCTAATGTTCAGCATCTATCTGCATGGTAATTCAATTTAAAGGTTTTTTTTTTTTTGTCATTCTACACTGGGGCCTTACACCACAGGGGGCCCCTGCTGTGCAAGCCTTGCATGCCCATCTCCTACACCATTACTAACTTGGTATTTCTGTCTGGTGATTTTGACTGTGTTATTAGTAGCTCTAGAAACAGGCAGGAATCTGGATATGACCAAGAACTACAGTATCATTGCTGTATATCTGAGTTTTAGCTCTGTGCATTTGAGCACTGAACATAGCGTCCAAATGATATATGCTGCATAATATAAATTATAGCTGAATAAGGTGAAATATAGATTAAATACTTTGGCCGTTGTTGTAGATGCAGCTTTGCTCCCTGAGCTACTTGTAGTATTATGCCATGCTGTATTTTTCTTTATTAAACTTGTTCATTTTAAATTATTTGTTTGACAGGCACTTTTATCTAAATCTAGTTACACATGAGGCACAGACTTCATTTTAACTGTTATAGCACTGGCTTATTTCTACAGTGCTGTGATTTATTCTGTTTATGTGTATATCTCATAATACTTTTACGTAGGTCTTCAAACGAAATACAACATAAAACAAAGACAACCTGAGTAGGTATTGGATACACAATACAGTTAATTTTTTAATTGAAGCAAAAAAAGTTTATCAAATACCTACGTATCACCAATGTGAATAACTAATTGCCCCCTTTAACTTCAAATCTGGTTGTGCCACCTTTAGCAGCAATAACTGCAAACAAACACTTCTGATAACTGGAATTCTATCTATCCATCAATTCATCTTCTACCGCTTAGGACTGCACCTAATTCTAGGACTAGGACTTGTTCCTTATGCTTTGGATCATTGTCTTGCTACATAATAGCAAGATCATAATTTCATGTTTTCCTCAATTATTGCAAGTATCCCAGGCCCTGAACCATCAAAGCATCCCCACACCATCACACTACCACCACCATGCTTAACTGTAGGTATGATGTTCTTTTTGCGTAATTCTGTGTTTGGTTTTTGCCAGCTGTAACAGGACCCCGTCTTCCAAACAGTTCCACTTTCGACTCATCAATCCACAGAACATTTTCCCAATAGGTTTGTGGATCATCAAGGTGTGTTTTGGAAAAATTCAGAAAGGCTTTAATGTACTTCTCGGTCAGCAGTAGTTTTCTTCTCCATTTTTGCCCAGTGTCTTTCTGATAGTGGAGTCATGAACAGTGACCTTTAATGATGTAAGACAGGCCTGTAGATCATTTGATGTTGTCCTTAGCTCTTTTGTGACTTGCTGGATTAATTGTTGTTGTGCTCTTGGAGGAATTTTGGAAGGTTGGCCACAACAGAGGAAAATCTGACCCTTTGTACAAAGCGGTTAAAATGTTCAGTATCAAAAATCTGCTTACATTTAAATAGCGAGCTACAAATAGTGCAGAATCTTGAATATTACATATTCAGGATATTGAACATTTACTTTTTTGTTTTAAATATTTCACAATTTTAAAACCTTCTGTTTATTTCCAAATTAATAAAAAAAATAATTAATTACATTAAATTAAGAAAATCCTAGATTTTCAATGTTGTCTCCACTGTACATAATCACATATAATTAACAGTTGAGTTCAAATAGAAGGAATATCCATCCATCCATCCATCTTCAACCGCTTACTCCTTTTCAGGGTCACGGGGAACCTGGAGCCTATCCCAGGAGGCATCGGGCACAAGGCAGGGTACACCCTGGACAGGGTGCCAGTCCAGACAATATTAACACTAGATTAACTGGTAATTTGTTAACACATGACAGCACCACAATGACAAATAAGAAAAACTTGCATACTAATAAGCTTGTTTGTGTAACTTATTGTTTTGTAGCATGTTTTTGTAGTACAAGATAAATAGACAAAATGCAGCATAGATTTGCATATCGACCTGCTCCTGCACAATAGTTAAAAGCCATATCTACATAAAACTGAAAAGACAGGAGTTATTCATAGGCTGTCCCGCAGTAAGATCTTTGTTCTTACACACAGACAGACAGACAAACACACACACACACACACACACACACACTGGCTAATGAAGGCACAGTGGTAGAGAGCTTTGAGCTGTCAGATCAAACACACCTGACATATCCAGCTCTCTTTTTTCTCTGTGAGGGAGCTGACCGCTCTCGTCCTCCATAGCCTTCCGTCTCCCACCCAGTAAATCACTCTCTCTTCCTCATCCAGCCTTCACTTCATCCGCTCTGCTTTTTATCTTTCCATTTCCTGTCAAAATGTCATTCTCAAACTTGTGTGTAGGGTGCCATGTTCACCATAGCAAATGTCTTTAGTTCTCTTTCAAGTTTTATTAAAAGGATCCTTCTCTGACCATTTTCTTTATATTGTAAATGAATGTGCCAGATTATTATTATAAAAGCGAAATCTATTATTAATATTTCTGTTTGAACTGCATTAAACATGCTGTTGTGCTCTTAAATGCTTTTATTTTTAGATCTGCATCAAAGATGCAGATCTAAAAATACCAAATCAATTTAGAGGATTGTCTGATGATACCAGAATAATATTGATG
The DNA here is from genome assembly GCA_022414735.1 of Noturus placidus. Taxonomy (NCBI): domain Eukaryota; kingdom Metazoa; phylum Chordata; class Actinopteri; order Siluriformes; family Ictaluridae; genus Noturus; species Noturus placidus. The sequence continues at coordinate 23,260 of JAFFST010050620.1, read as the reverse complement.
ATATTTTAAATTCCTTTAACCCCACGTCAGACTGAGAAATCATAATGAGAAAACACTAGATTCAAATTCTTATAGACATTTTACATTTAATTTCGTATTTAAACTTATTATTCCGTTGACTGGAAAATGAACACAGTGCAGTTATTCGTTCTTCATTTAATATCTTTTTGATTCTTCTTCTCCTTTGTCTATTTCCTCTTCTCTTCATTATTTTATCCATTGTATGATTACATTATTTATTCATATATCATATGTCATTCTTCCCACAAACATGACATGTAATCTGCACCAACTACTGAAATAATTAGGTGATGATAAATAGTGTTAAACAACTAGAATGATAACTTACAATCATTTATAAATTGAAAACGAATTAGAGTAACAATCATTAGAAATAATTATAGTCAAGGTTATGTTCTTTATATCATTGGAAATAGATTTTAAATCTAGTTGATCATTTTCAGTGAATAAGATTCCTAATAATAGTAGTAGTAAAACTGAGTCATTATAACTGTAGAATTTTACTTGCTGTACTCTAGAATTATTGGCACCTTCCAAGAAAATGAGCAAAGATTGTTGTATAAAGCACACTGCACACAATAGCTCAACCTAATTATAGGGTTTCATTCTTAAATGAATGATGAAGCAATTGAAATTAACTTTGATAACTTTGATAATGAATTTCCTGGGGGGAATCCAATACTCAAGAACGTTTGAACTTTATCTTCACTGAGGTTCTGGAGTCTATCACAGGATGATTAAACACCAGGCAAAATCTCTGAAAACACACTGCATGGGATGCCAGTTCATTGCAGGGCATCACACACACTACGGTACTGATGGGAGGTGAGAGGAAACGTGCCAGAGGAATCCCACAAGAACACAGAGATCACACATAAAACTCCACACAGACAGTAACCTGAGCTCAGGATCAAACCCTGGACTCCAGAGCTGCATAGGCACTGGATTCACTCCACCTATAATCAGGACAAAGCAGTTACTGATGATAAATGAGTGAATGCTGATGGATAAAGCTATTTAGCGCCCCCATATCCTCAAAATATCACCTACTGCATGTGTCAGTCAGTGCATTTACATGTACAACAATACTCTGATTAAGAAACTTCCATGTTAACAGCGATTATTGATGACCTTAATCTGACTAAAGGCATACTCGAAGTAAACGCAAATCTATTTTTATAGTATTCCAAATATAGTCGCATTATCAAAGACGCATTATAGCATTATAGCCATGCAAACACCTTAATCACACTATTAATGTTGTGTGGGAGTTTTCACCACATTCTGCGACAGGACACATACACACATGGAAGTGCTCAACCGTTTTACAGCAAATAAGAGAGCACACCTGCATCCTAAACCACGTAAATTACCCACTATATAAGTAGCCGAGATTCATGTATTTCATATAATATATAGTAGGTAAGTATGTGATTTCGGACGCAGCCCACAGTTTCAAGCAGTTGTCTATTAGCACGTATAGCATGATAAATAATTAACAACACTTGAAGCTTTTGTCAAATTAAAAATGAAACACCCAAAACTGTATACGGTACCATAACAAAGACGAACTGTATGTTGATACGTGAAATTCTGGAGGGAACGTCGGACAGCATGACGTGGGGTTAATTGATCTATGTTTTATATTATATGTAACATGTAAAACAGGAACATGAAAGGAATATTCTAAAAGCAACACATGTAAATTTTCTATTCAGAATAAGGTCAATAATTAGATTATTGTTGTCCATGTAAACATAGTCATTGACTTACATTTACTTTTGCACACTTTTTTTTTTTTAAATGAAGGGTGCCAGTAATTCTAGAGTTGACCCTGTATGTAATAAGGCAACATGTGTCTGCGGCTAGATGTCTGTCTGCACCTTTAATTATGCCACTGAATCTATTGTGGCATAGAGGACCATCCCAAAACAAAGACGCTGTATAACAATCCCCATTTTTATTCCACCTCCTGTTTCCAGCTGGTTGGTGCAGAGCATCATACTTGAGATTTTATAGCACCATCTCGTTCTTAATGACCTGACAGGGCCTGTGCACCGGCGTGTAAGATGAAAAGAGCGCAACTCGAGCTCTTCATTTACGAGTCTTTTAACAAGGAGGACTTGGCATGGCATGGTAATTACTGATGACAAAGAGAGCAGGCAGAGAGCAGGGTGGCAATTCTCACCACTTAATCGACTCATACACATGCACAAACACATAAACGCACAAACACAGGCTCGCACGATGCATGCAAGTGCTGTGTTTCACCTGTGCGGTGTCAGAGGTGTGGTATAAACATGTATTTGTGACAAAATGCTTTCAGCAGGTAGACAAAAAACAGTGTGCACTGGGTCTGATTAAAATAGTATTCTGTGTATGTGTGTGTGTGAGACAGAGTGAGTGAGAAAGGCCTACTTATATGTTCTTGTTTAAGCAAGCTAAGTACTTGTGGGTCCCAAGTGCTCACAGCTTTCCTTGAATGTCCTGTCTCTCACAGCCTCCCTGCCCAAACCCTTTTTTCCCCTCTCTCTCTCTCTCTCTCTCTCTCTCTCTCTCTCTCTCTCTCTCTGTAGAAGTGGCAGTGTGTGGAGGACTCCACTGGGAAGCTGAGGCTATATAAGTGCAAAGGCATGGCCAGTCTTTCTGCAGTGAGGAAACCTGTGTCCAGCGCGAAGCCCCAGTTTTACCACCGCCCTATTAGCACCAGTGCTAAAGCTAACACAGAGCCTGATGACTGCGACTGTGACTTCAGCAGCTACAGACTTAGCACGCTAAAGAAAAAGACCCTGATGTCCAAAAAAAGTAAGCAATTAAAATATTTGCAAGCTAGTGAATAATACTATACAGATCACATTCACACTTTTCTTGTAAATCATTTTTGTTTCCTTGCCAGGGAGACACCACTTTCAGCCATTATGCGACCTGACACCTGGTTTCATGTGATTCTGATCAGGCAATAAAGTTTAAACTTTAAACTGTAGTTATGGAGATGCATAACTTCAATCTATAATTGGTAGATGATAATTTAAAGGTGCAATAATTCTTACGAGTACAAATAATGGGGAAAATGAAGTAGAAATGCTAAGCCAGAACAAGTGTATTACCTAGCTGGTGGGAAAACCCCAGTTTGTTAACTTAATTGTTCAGTCCGAAATGTTCGTTCACATGGATTGGCCTCTTGTCAGTCATTTTATAGACACGCCCCCAACATCCCCTCCACATCCTCATAAACCATTATGAGGAGAACTTTGCATACAGTTGTACATACAGTTGTAATTTGGCCTTCAAAGTGCACTTGATGTCATGACAGTTCTTGCTAATGGTCATTCTAGTTGACCCATCATAAGTTTTGGGGGGCGGAGCTTTGTGTACATGAGTGGAAATTAGGGCGGATTCAATGAGTTAATGGAAATCATACAAATCTTACTCAACTTCACCTATTTACCTGAAGAAGACCTATTTTTCACAAATCTTACCTGATGCACCTTTAATGACAGATCTTTAGTACTCAAATCATATAGTCAGAGGAGTTCAGAGGAGATTTTCAATCAGGTTTGAGTAGCATGTAGGTTTGAGTGTGAGTAGCATGGGACCAATGTTGAGAACAAAAATTAACAACAGATAATGAGTGTGTGATTGCAAGCCATGAGAAATTATCACTCCTATCATTTGAATAAAGTAGCAAACTACTCTTCTTTGGAGTGCTCAACTGGGTTCCCCGTTTTCCACCCACCTACCAAAAACATGCTGTCTATGATCAATTGCCACTAGGTGTGTGTGTGTGTGTGTGTGTGTGTGTGTGTGTGTGTGTGTGTGTGTGTGTTGTAATGAAATGAAAGTAATGAAAGAAAAGTCAATAAAATGTACAAAAAATATTACATTTCCATTCTTTGAATTATGAGTGACAGTATTTATTAAAAATAACTTTCAGTGTAAGAGGACACTCAGTTGGGAAATATCCAATTCATTAAAAAAGCACATTTTGAAATCAAATGCAGCATGCAATAATTAAATTTAAAAAACGACTACACCAAAAAAAAAAAAAAAAAAAAAAAAAAAAAAAACAGAAGAAATTGTATCTCAGTGATTTCATGATTGGCTTTTTATTAATTGAACAAATAGTAAAACCTTCCACACTTCCATGTCAGACTGCCAAGCCTGTGTGTTTTTCTTGAGATGGAGGTGTTTGTATCAGCGAGAGTGTCAGGTGAACGATCTCTCCGTTTATGATGTTAATGTGTGTGTTGGTTGTGTAGTATGCGCCCCACTACAAAGGCAAAATGACAGATTTACAAGAAAGTGAGCCAGACAGGGAGATTTGTGGACTTGGGTACTGTGCGCTTACATCCACTTCGTGTCTCCGTAATACTCCACTGCCCCCTAGTGGATTAAGTGTAGCTTCATTCCTGTAGAAAGAGAGATAGAGAGAGTATTTTATTGATCCGGGGGAAATTTCGTGTATGTCTCTATGAGTAGTTTGGTGTATGTCTATCAGTAGTTTGGTGTATGTCCAGCAGTAGTTTGGTGTATGTCCAGCAGGAGTTTGGTGTATGTCCCGCAGTAGTTTGGTGTATGTCCAGCAGTAGTTTGGTGTATGTCCAGCAGTAGTTTGGTGTATGTCCATCAGTAGTTTGGTGTATGTCCAGGAGTAGTTTGGTGTATATCCAGCAGTAGTTTAGTGTATGTCTAGCAGTAGTTTGGTGTATGTCCCGCAGTAGTTTGGTGTATGTCCAGCAGTAGTTTGATGTATGCCCAGCAGTAGTTTGGTGTATGTCCAGCAGTAGTTTAGTGTATGTCTAGCAGTAGTTTGGTGTATGTCCAGTAGTAGTTTGGTATATGTCCAGCAGTAGTTTGGTGTATGTCCAACAATAGTTTGGTGTATGTCTAGCAGTAGTTTGGTGTATGTCTAGCAGTAGTTTGGTGAATGTCCAGCCGTAGTTTAGTGTATGTCCAGCCGTAGTTTAGTGTATGTCCAGCCGTAGTTTGGTGTATGTCTAGCAGTAGTTTGGTGTATGTCTAGCAGTAGTTTGGTGTATGTCCAGCAGTAGTTTGGTGTATGTCCAGCCGTAATTTAGTGTATGTCCAGCAGTAGTTTGGTGTATGTCTAGCAGTAGTTCGGTGAATGTCCAGCCGTAGTTTAGTGTATGTCCAGCAGTAGTTTGGTGTATGTCTAGCAGTAGTTTGGTGTATGTCTAGCAGTAGTTTGGTGTATGTCCAGCAGTAGTTTGGTGTATGTCCAGCCGTAATTTAGTGTATGTCCAGCAGTAGTTTGGTGTATGTCTAGCAGTAGTTCGGTGAATGTCCAGCCGTAGTTTAGTGTATGTCCAGCAGTAGTTTGGTGTATGTCCAGCAATAGTTTAGTGTATGTCCAGCAGTAGTTTGGTGTATGTCCAGCAATAGTTTGGTGTATGTCTAGCAGTAGTTTGGTGTATGTCTAGCAGTAGTTTGGTGAATGTCCAGCCGTAGTTTAGTGTATGTCCAGCCGTAGTTTAGTGTATGTCCAGCCGTAGTTTAGTGTATGTCTAGCAGTAGTTTGGTGTATGTCCAGCCGTAGTTTAGTGTATGTCCAGCCGTAGTTTAGTGTATGTCCAGCCGTAGTTTAGTGTATGTCCAACAGTAGTTTGGTGTATGTCTAGCAGTAGTTTGGTAAATGTCCAGCAGTAGTTTGGTGAATGTCCAGCAGTAGTTTAGTGTATAAAGCAATGGCAAACTACCCCACTACTTCTGCCAAAATGCTTTGTGGATCACACAACCGACCGAAGGTCGGTCTCGACTAATCGGTGATAGAGAGATAGAGTTTAGTGTATGTCCAGCAGTAGTTTGGTGTATGTCCAGCCGTAGTTTAGTGTATGTCCAGCCGTAGTTTAGTGTATGTCCAGCCGTAATTTAGTGTATGTCCAGCAGTAGTTTGGTGTATGTCTATCAGTAGTTTGGTGTATGTCCCGCAGTAGTTTGGTGTATGTCCAGCAGTAGTTTGGTGTATGTCCAGCAGTAGTTTAGTGTATAAAGCAATGGCAAACTACCCCACTACTTCTGCCAAAATGCTTTGTGGATCACACAACCGACCGAAGGTCGGTCTCGACTAATCGGTGATAGAGAGATAGAGTTTAGTGTATGTCCAGCAGTAGTTTGGTGAATGTCCAGCCGTAGTTTAGTGTATATCCAGCAGTAGTTTGGTGATTGTCCAGCAGTAGTTTGGTGTATGTCTAGCAGTAGTTTGGTGTATGTCCAGTAGTAGTTTGGTATATGTCCAGCAGTAGTTTGGTGTATGTCCAGCAATAGTTTAGTGTATGTCTAGCAGTAGTTTAGTGTATGTCCAGCAGTAGTTTAGTGTATAAAGCAATGGCAAACTACCCCACTACTTCTGCCAAAATGCTTCGTGGATCACACAACCGACCGAAGGTCGGTCTCGACTAATCGGTGATAGAGAGATAGAGTTTAGTGTATGTCCAGCAGTAGTTTGGTGTATGTCCAGCAGTAGTTTAGTGTATGTCCAGCAGTAGTTTGGTGTATGTCCAGCAGTAGTTTGGTGTATGTCCAGCAGTAGTTTAGTGTATGTCTAGCAGTAGTTTAGTGTATGTCCAGCAGTAGTTTAGTGTATAAAGCAATGGCAAACTACCCCACTACTTCTGCCAAAATGCTTCGTGGATCACACAACCGACCGAAGGTCGGTCTCGACTAATCGGTGATAGAGAGATAGAGTTTAGTGTATGTCCAGCAGTAGTTTGGTGTATGTCCAGCAGTAGTTTAGTGTATGTCCAGCAGTAGTTTGGTGTATGTCCAGCAGTAGTTTGGTGTATGTCCAGCAGTAGTTTAGTGTATGTCTAGCAGTAGTTTAGTGTATGTCCAGCAGTAGTTTAGTGTATAAAGCAATGGCAAACTACCCCACTACTTCTGCCAAAATGCTTCGTGGATCACACAACCGACCGAAGGTCGGTCTCGACTAATCGGTGATAGAGAGATAGAGTTTAGTGTATGTCCAGCAGTAGTTTGGTGTATGTCCAGCAGTAGTTTAGTGTATGTCCAGCAGTAGTTTGGTGTATGTCCAGCAGTAGTTTGGTGTATGTCCAGCAGTAGTTTAGTGTATGTCTAGCAGTAGTTTAGTGTATGTCCAGCAGTAGTTTAGTGTATAAAGCAATGGCAAACTACCCCACTACTTCTGCCAAAATGCTTCGTGGATCACACAACCGACCGAAGGTCGGTCTCGACTAATCGGTGATAGAGAGATAGAGTTTAGTGTATGTCCAGCAGTAGTTTGGTGTATGTCCAGCAGTAGTTTAGTGTATGTCCAGCAGTAGTTTGGTGTATGTCCAGCAGTAGTTTGGTGTATGTCCAGCAGTAGTTTAGTGTATGTCTAGCAGTAGTTTAGTGTATGTCCAGCAGTAGTTTAGTGTATAAAGCAATGGCAAACTACCCCACTACTTCTGCCAAAATGCTTCGTGGATCACACAACCGACCGAAGGTCGGTCTCGACTAATCGGTGATAGAGAGATAGAGTTTAGTGTATGTCCAGCAGTAGTTTGGTGTATGTCCAGCAGTAGTTTAGTGTATGTCCAGCAGTAGTTTGGTGTATGTCCAGCAGTAGTTTGGTGTATGTCCAGCAGTAGTTTAGTGTATAAAGCAATGGCAAACTACCCCACTACTTCTGCCAAAATGCTTTGTGGATCACACAACCGACCGAAGGTCGGTCTCGACTAATCGGTGATAGAGAGATAGAGTTTAGTGTATGTCCAGCAGTAGTTTGATGTATGCCCAGCAGTAGTTTGGTGTATGTCCAGCAGTAGTTTTGTGTATGTCCAGCAGTAGTTTGGTGTATGTCCAGCAGTAGTTTGGTGTATGTCCAGCAGTAGTTTGGTGTATGTCCAGCAGTAGTTTGGTGTATGTCCAGCAGTAGTTTGGTGTATGTCCAACAGTAGTTTTGTGTATGTCTAGCAGTAGTTTGGTGAATGTCATGCAGTAGTTTGGTGAATGTCCAGCAGTCGTTTAGTGTATGTCTAGCAGTAGTTTGGTGTATGTCCAACAGTAGTTTGGTGAATGTCCAGCAGTAGTTTAGTGTATGTCCAGCAGTAGTTTTGGTGTATGTCCCGCAGTAGTTTGGTGTATGTCCCGCAGTAGTTTGGTGTATGTCCCGCAGTAGTTTGATGTATGTCTATCAGTAGTTTGGTGTATGTCCCGCAGTAGTTTGGTGTATGTCCAGCAGTAGTTTGATGTATGTCCAGCAGTAGTTTGGTGTATGTCCCGCAGTAGTTTGGTGTATGTCTATCAGTAGTTTGGTGTATGTCCCGCAGTAGTTTGGTGTATGTCCAGCAGTAGTTTTATGTATGCCCAGCAGTAGTTTGGTGTATGTCCAGCAGTAGTTTGATGTATGTCCAGCAGTAGTTAGGTGTATGTCCAGCAGTAGTTTGGTGTCTGTCCAGCAGTAGTTTAGTGTATGTCTAGCAGTAGTTTGGTATATGTCCAGTAGTAGTTTGGTGTATGTCCAGCAGTAGTTTGGTGTATGTCCAGCAATAGTTTGGTATATGTCTAGCAGTAGTTTAGTGTATGTCCAGAAGTAGTTTGGTGACTGTCCAGAAGTAGTTTGGTGACTGTCCAGCAGTAGTTTGGTGTATGTCTAGCAGTAGTTTGGTAAATGTCCAGCAGTAGTTTGGTGAATGTCCAGCAGTAGTTTAGTGTATAAAGCAATGGCAAACTACCTCACTACTTCTGCCAAAATGCTTTGTGGATCACACAACCGACCGAAGGTCGGTCTCGACTAATCGGTGATAGAGAGATAGAGTTTAGTGTATGTCCAGCAGTAGTTTGGTGTATGTCCAGCAGTAGTTTGGTGTATGTCCAGCAGTAGTTTGGTGTATGTCTAGCAGTAGTTTGGTGTATGTCCAGCAGTAGTTTGGTGAATGTCCAGCAGTAGTTTAGTGTATGTCTAGCAGTAGTTTGGTGTATGTCTAGCAGAAGTGATTGAGGAAACCTGAATTTATCTTTAAGTCTTGATAACATTTCATCGCTCACCTAAGATGCTTCATCTGTTCCTCCGAATGGTGAGAAATCCCTGTGGAGATTCACACTCATGATGCGATGACATCTGTGGGATAGTGGAATTCCTTCGAGATTAATTCCACAAGCTAATAACATGAGATACAAGTGAAGTGGATTATACATTCATCATCACGCTTATGTGTTTGGCAGAACTGAAGACACTGAAAAGCTACTCCAGGAACCGCTATGCTCGCTCGCTTTCTTTGGAAATAGATGGAGATCTATATGTAGTGGATCTGGATGGTGAATACAAACAAGTCAACAGGAGGAACCTAAGCCACAGCCACCAGGAAGAGGAGGTGTTTAGCGGGATGGGTCCAACTGCCGAGCCACAAACCAGCAACAGCCTGACATTGCCCTCATCTATTAAAGTCACACACAGGTAAGATGTAAGGTGTGTGTGTGTGTGTGTGTGTGTGTGTGTGTGTGTGTGTGTGTGTGTGTGTTTCTGGCTCTAAATGGTCAAAAGACAGAAATCAGTACAAAGCTACTTTAAAAAAAATCAGTTCATTTTTATAATATGAATAACACTTTTTTTAACTGACGCCTTTCCACTGCTTTTTCTTTTTTCATTGTACAAATGCAGAGTTCATATGAATTGGATGTCAGGAACCACAAATCTAGTCTCCATAGTTAAATAATCCCAGACATTTCACAAGGACTTGGTAGAAAGACCTACACAGACTCATGCATATTTGACAGAACTGAAAATGCTAGAACTAAATTTCCTTCTTGCACAGCATGTCATTTTTTTGTTTGTTTGTTTGTTTTTAGTTTGATTTAAAAAAATGCTTTTTAAAGTTTCTGGACATCATGAATGTTGTTTCATAACTAATACCAGATTTTCACTAATTTAATACAGTGCTCTATACATACCTTATATTACTGCCTAAATAACCAACATTGTTACTCAGTGTGTATGTAGTAAATGTTTCTAAAATCTATTATAATCATATCAGTCCAAAGATCCTGCAGAAAAGCTATGATTTCTAATATTGCACTGCAGTGGACATCCTGTATTTAATGATAATGAGTCTTTATTGATCACATATACATATATACAATGAAATTATTTTCTTCACATAACCCAGCATGTCAGGAAGTTGGGGTCAGAGGACAGGGTCAGCCATGATACAGCACCCACAGCTTTAAGCTATGACCCTATTTCAAACTTCTGTTTACATTTACCAGCTCACAAACAAACTCCAGCGTAAAGCTCCGCCTCATTTTGGTTCAGAGAGGAAGGCTTGCACGGGTGTTATTACAAAAAATTAAAATTTTCAGTTTGAGATCTGTTTTACAAAATGCCATGAATTTCTCATAGCTGCAAGTCTTGGTATTGATTGTATGCTTTATTTCCAGGTGTTCCATCCTGGTCAATGATACAGTGAAGTGCGACACAGGATTGTACAAATCACTGCAGGCATGGAAAGATCATAAACTCCACATCGATCATGAGGCAAGTAAAACATGTCTATACGTGCTGTATACAATCAGATTTAACAAGCATTACACACACTCAGATGTTTGTGTTGAAGATTAAATCCTCACCCCTCAGATCGAGACACTACAGACGAAGATTAAAAACCTGAGAGAAGTCAGAGGGCACCTGAAGAGCGTGAGGCCTGGGGACTGTGACTGCAGCAAGTACATGTAAGAGTGACAGCTGATAATCATAATTTACTCCTGTACCTGAACACCTGGCAACTAACGGCTTCACAGTGATGCTTAGAAGCATCACTGACTAGACAGGACTGGAACCTGATTGGTTATGACATGTCTGGGTTACATTTATTGCATTTATAAGCATAGGTTGGATTGTGTAACATATTTATCCTATACATATTTGAAGTATCTCTGAAAAAAAAACTTTTAACAATTTTTCATATATATTTAGTTTTCAGAGTTTAAATAATTTTGGGGTTCTTCTTCTTCCTCTTCTTCTTATTGTTATTATTGTATGCATATGTTTGTTTATATAACATGTATGCTATACATACTGTAAAGTATTGTAATAATAATAATGATAATAATAGCATGTGTGCCTGGCACCTCCAGGGTTGGGGGTTCAATTTCCGCCTCTGCCATGTGTGCACAGAGTTTGCGTGCTCTCCCCAAGTACTCTGGTTTCCTCCCCCAGTCCAAAGACATGTACTGTAGGCTGATTGGCATCTTTAAACTGCCCGTAGTGTGTGAACGAGTGTGTGTGTGTGTGTGTGTGTGTGTGTGTGTGTGTGTGTGTGTGTGTGTGTGAATCAGTGGATTTAACATTGTCTCTCTGCAGGAAAACACAGGAAAAGGATAAAAAAGCATGGTTGATGATGGAGCAGAAGCGCAGGAAGAAGCTTAGGAAGATTTTGAAGCGCCTGCGTAACAATGACACATGCAGCATGCCAGGCCTCACCTGCTTCACACATGATAACCAGCATTGGCAGACTGCCCCCTTCTGGACCTGTATGCCACACACACACACACACACACACAAATCTTTAATTATTGGCTTCTTTTTTCTCTGATTTATGGCCATGCTTTCTTGCTTACAGTGGGACCTTTCTGTGCCTGCACCAGTGCCAACAACAACACATACTGGTGCATGAGGACCATCAATGAGACGCATAACTTCCTGTTCTGCGAGTTCGCTACAGGCTTCCTGGAATACTTTGACCTTAACACAGATCCATACCAGGTCAGAATTTTGGCACAATATAAAAACAAAGGCAGAAGCATAAATATACAATAAGATGTGGAATTGCTCCTCTATATTCTCTCCTCTTTACAGTAGTGTACAATAGTCTGAGCCCAAGGCCAGTTTTTTTTTTCCTTTTGCACAGATACAATTTGATCCACTTTATAATAATCTTGTGATCCTGTTCTTAAACATTTGCTGTATAATTATTCTTGTATATTGTTTTCGAAAATGCTTTATAATTATTGCGACACTAGATATTTCATCTAAATGGCAACACACATTTTCCTTAGGCAGTGTAACAGCAGAACAACAACAGCATAATTACTCTTATTATACATATTATATATTATATATTGTACTGTATAATATACAGTATACTATACATACTGTTTATTGTTATATATGATAGCCATATTTTAATAATTATAGCATAATTAATAAGAGTTTAGACAAAATATTACTTTACCAGTGTATGACATAGGTAATAGTACCATAGTACCATTATGCAAAAGTTATTTATAAAGGAGGGATAACAATAGGCATTTTATTTAGTCCAAAAAATAGCCAAATGTATAAACGTGTCAATGAAAAACTCGAGATGGGGAGAGCGAGGAACTGTAAATAAATGAGTATCATTACCATCGACACTCTGCTATGCAAACAATACATTTCAGAGTGTATCAAAGATGTGTCATGATGGTTTGTCAATGTTGGTATGGAAGAACTCGAGTGGCCTTCTAAGAGTCCTGATCTCAACCCCACTGAACACCTTTGTTATGTATTGGAACACTGACTGCCATCCAGACCTCCTCTCCTGACATTAGTGCCTGACCTCATTAATGCTCTGGTGGCTGAATGCAAACAAATCCCCATACACCCTCTAAAATCTGGTGGAAATCCTTCCCAGAAGAGTGGATGTTCTTATAACAGCAAAGGTCGAATAATCTGGAATATGGCTTTCGAAAGGCACATATGGGTGTGATGGTCAGGTGTCCACATACATTTGGCCATATAGTGTATATATATATATATATATATACACTCCTGTCCCTCTCCTGTTAAATAAGAACAGGAATCTGAGGTTAAAGTGAGCACAGGCTCATAGAAACCAGACAGCGGAAATAACTGAATTGTTGAGTCTATAGTTGTAGAACCTGATGAGGTCTTCTGTGATGTGGAAGCGGCAGTGTAGTGCAAACATTGTAAACAGTGTAAAGATTGTAAACAGTAATGCAATGAACAGAGATATACAGTATTGGTTAGAGTGAATATGAGAAAAGAGAAGAAGGAATAGAAGTAAAGTGGCAGTGCATATGGCTATGAATCCATAGTGGATGGTGGTAAGTTTGTCCAAGACTGGCTCAGTGCAAAATAGTGTCCCGGCACTATTCTAGTAGTCTCTTAATGACTAAACCATTTTTTTTTATCTTACATTAATGACGTTTGAATTTAAAGACATATAATTCAATTTAATGGAATTGTATTTGTATAGCACTTTTAACAATGAAAATTGTCCCAAAGCAGCTTCACAGAAATAGATCAATTCAGCATATAAATTTTAAATGTATAACTTTATCCCTAATGAGCAAGTCAGAGGTGATTCTGGCAAGGAAAAACTCCCTGAGACAATATGAAGAAGAAACCTTGAGAGGAAACACCCAAAACTCGTCTGGGTGACACTAGATTGTGCGAATATAAATAAATCCCTTCTATAACTACGTTCAAATAGTGCAATTCTTTAACCCGGAAAGTCATTCTAGTTTTCACATGAAGTCTGTTTTTGTTGAACTTATTCACTGATGGAGACTTGAATGCAAAACTGTTCATGGTAATTGTAGTCCTAAACAATCCTCATGGTTTTTAAGTGGTACCATCCTCAGCAATCTCAGTGATCTTCAAATGTATGATGTGACAGTAATAATTGATCATAACTCATTAAATGAAAATGTTCTGTGCAGTTAAGTTGAACCTTTGTCCGAGGAAGTAGTCCCAGTTCCACGGTTTTGTGTTTGTGTGTTTATAGTTGATCAATGCAGTTAACACACTGGATCGACACATTCTGAACCAAATGCACATTCAGCTCATGGAGCTGAGAGGCTGCAAGGGCCACAAACAGTGTAACCCCCGCATACGCAATATGGACTTGGGTGAGTTACACATACAGCCTAATGCATGCACACACACACTCACACTGATATCTGACGACACCCACTTAAAGCTGGAGTATTTGCTGGAATATTTGCTATCAAATTACACACAGCACTCGTCCTCCATGCTCTGCGCCATGGCTATGGATGGTGCTGAGAGTAGTGTTCCCACGTCTCCGTCATCCTCATCCTCACATGACCCTGGCCCTGCCTTGCTTTCTGTTCTCTGTTTTCATGCAAACAGACCTTCTCACGTTAAGTATCTGAGCTGTTCTGCTGCTAAAGTCAGGTCTCTATTATTAGCATCCTGCACGGATGAACCTGATCTTGTGTGTTTCTTTATGACTGTTGATTGTTGTTGTATGCAATGAGGCTAATTTACAGTGGTGTGAAAAAGTGTTTGCCCCCTTCCTCATTTCCTGTTCCTTTGCATGTTTGTCACACTTAAGTGTTTCGGAACATCAAACCAATTTAAACAATAGTCAAGGACA
>JAFFST010050617.1:112212-123801 GCA_022414735.1 Noturus placidus | reverse complement strand
ATATATATATATATATATATATTGTGCTTTAAACTAAGAAAATATTGCAATAGTCAGACAAGGAAAATTCCTGTCACGTGACTCTAAATTTATGTGGAATTGACATAAGCCTGATCAGCTTGTCCTTCACACTGTTCTTATGAGAACATATCGAATTAACAATACCATTGGCCTTTTTTCAACTGTGTTCACTTTTAAGAGAATGAAATTACAGTTAAAACATATCACTGCATTCAACGTATCTCAGAAGCAGGTACTCGGAGTTTGGAGAAACAATCCTGAGTAGGAAATCCAATTTTCAGCGGGCGCTTTCTTTGGTTTATCTTGGTCGGAGGTTGGGAAAGACAATATACGACCTCTATTCCAACGCAGGACTATGAACACTAGCTCCACCCACTTATGCTAATCTCACCTATTTGTAACTTTTCATACGAGTTTTCTTATGATGCTAAAAGGCACACTTTTCAATTTCACATTGCCTCATTATGTATTTCATGTCAGATTCACTTTCATCTTCCCGGACCGAAAAAAAAAAAAAAAAAAACATTTTATCTGCTCATCTTGACAATAGTTTTATTTTTTTTAAATAGAATAAACTTCCATACATGAAAGACTGAGATGTTTGTGATCACAGCTTCAAACAGCTCTTATGAAACTGAAAAAAGAGAAAGACAAAAGCCTTTTGTATTTCATCTCATCTCTCTGAAACTCTCCTTAGGATAAACAGCTTTGGCATGTGAATTCCTCTGAGCAATGTAAACTCATTTCCCAAATTTCCGAAACTCTGAAGGATAAACTGCAGATCTAAGATTCAGACTTCAGATTCACCACAAACCTGATGAGAATCGTCCTAAGAAAGGTTACAATAATCCTTAGTGGAATCCTTAGTGATCATTTTATACAAATAATTTTAAACTTCCTTTCAGCTTAACTTTATTAAGCAACTTTTGTCCAAATTGAATTCATGCAGTTTTGCTTTCTTATTTAAACGTAACGTTTGCACAATGTGCAATCCCTATGCTTTGTGTACTTAATAGCTATATTAGTGTCACGGTTCCCCCCTGGTGGCCAGGTACGGCACTGCACCTTGGCCGGTTATGGCGCCATCTGGTGGCTACCCGCCGGCACTGCACCGTGGCAGGTTATGGGGCCTTCTGATGGCTGTACTCTGACAATGACTGTTCCTAGCACCTGGACTGTGTTCACGTTTTGTGTGTCTCCACCCCAGTGTGCCGGTAGACTCCATGTCCCAGCAGCCATTGCCCCCTTGATATCAGCTGGGTTTACTACTAGTCACATGTCTTCTTGCACCTGCTTCTTGTTGTGTTAATGAGCACTGGTGTGAGTATATAAAGTCCTGGTTTTGCACTTAGCCTTTGACTTTCGTTGTGTAGACTCCTGTCTCTGTGTCACTTTGTCTGAAGTCAGTCTGAGGGTTAGGTTTTGTTTCATGTTTATTAGCCTGAGTATTTTTGTTTCTAGTCACTGTTTCAGGGTAGAGTATTCGTAGTGTCTTTATTTGTGTTGTTCTGAGTATCACACCAATAAATATGCAAAAGCCAGTCTGCGCCTGTTTCCGCTTCTTTAAACCACATCGTGACAATTAGTCTAATATTAGGTAGCTATATTAGCCTATGTGTCATGGCTAATCGATTATGTTGAAGTTAAAGGGAAAATTGTGTATACTTAATTTTTGGTCATTTTTTTTTTCCTTTAATGAACGTCTTCCAGTTCTTCGTCAACACCTTGAAAGTGGAACTAGTCAATTATGGCTTTGGCACATTGTGGTACTTTAAATAGAATGCATTTGATGTTTGCGTCAAATATACTTCATGGATTAAAATAAAAAAGATTTCAACTTTCATTTGAATTTTATGAACTAGCAAAATCAAGAACCTTGCTAGCATCCCTGAATCATGAAGAATGCTAAATACAAATCTTTATTATAAGATTTTGATTTTAAAACTCATTTTACCAGTCCCTCCAGGATTTTGTGATTTTGCGATCACTGAAATGAACGCCAAATCAAGCAATATTTAGATGTGCTTGGAATTTATAAAAAATTCCGAAGATTTTACACAGATATTTACCAAGATGGGTCATGTGATGTCATCACTACGCTCTTTTGAGCAAAGCCCTCTTTGGTTCATGTGTGTCAAACAAGAGTACAGCTAAACGGTCTTGTTTACCAACAATGATCACTGTAAAAGCGTGTGCAAAACTATTTTGTGCAACTGCAATTTCACCAATTCAAGTAATTTCCCACAAAAAAAAATCACCAAATTGTGTCAAAAAAAAAAAAAAAAAAACATTACTATTCATCCATCCATCCATCCATCCATCCATCTTCTATCCATCCATCTTCTATATATCTTAATCCTTCCTTCAGGGTCACGGGGGAATCTGGAGCCTATCCCAGGAGCATCGGGCACAGGACAGGGTACACCCTGGACAGAGCGCCAATCCATCGCAGGGCACAATCACATACACTAATTAATTTAATTAAATACACTAACACACACAGTTATTATTCAACACCTTGATCGTGGAACTAATGAAAATTAAGACTTTGGCTCGTCATGGTACTTTAAATAGAATGCATTTGATATTTGTGTCAAATAAACAGTGCTGTGAAAAAGTATTTGCCCCAATCCTGATTTATTTTGTTTTCGTCAATTTCTAATAAAAACTAGCTTTACATCTTCAAACAAAATACAACATAAAACAAAGGCAACCTTTGTAAACACAGAATACAGTTTTTTAAATGATTTATTGAATTTGCAAGCATCTCTGTACTATGAAGAACGCTAAATACAAATCTTTAGTGTAAGATTCTGATATGAAATTCCTCATAAACCATCAAAAGAATGTGACAAAGAGCAACAAACAACAAGAAAAGAACATACATGGAAGACTAAGGAGATTGTAGGTCATACCCCAATACTCTAAGGAAGATAATCACATTTCTACTGAGTGCACCACTGATCCCGACATCTACAGCTTTTTACAAAATTGACTTTTAACAAGGTTTGTTCTGATTTATGGGCTAACGAGAGAGTCGCTGTCCTGAGTCCTGTGGGAGAACATTCTGGCACGGTGGCTAGTTTGAGGAATTTTTAATTGGTTCATTTGGGAATTGTCGTGTCACTACACTTAGATCACGCTGGCTTTTTCTGAGAAACACCCAGATGGAGCAAATGCTTGTGGTGCCATTTAGCTCTTGTAACTCTTAAAAATTGTTACTTTTAAAATCCTTTTTTCAACATTGAATTAATAAAACATGCCTTAAAAATGTGACAGACTATCTCAGACGACAATCTTGTTTAAAAAGTTTTTTTTTTTTTTTTTTTTTTTAATAGAATTAGCAACCACATTAACTGTGGTTGACTTGTATTCATGCTAATGGCATAATTACATTTAAGATGTTAATTAAATTGCATTTTTCTTCAAAATAAATCATTTATTTTGAATGTATAAGCTTTCAAAGTGACCTCATCAGTCAAGACTTATGACTGAAAATAAAGACTTTTTTTTCTTCTCACGATCTTCAGCTAGTTCGGGTGATGCAACTTCCTGGTAAACGTGTAACTTGTGGAGTTTTCCAAATATTTCATGAATGGACATTTTTTCAATCATTTAAAATAGACGACTGATTAAAAAAACATGTATCAAGTATAAGATCTTAAATTAACGGACACGTATGCAAGAATAATATGATTATTAAAGTAGTTAAATGATGAAAATTGTGCTTATGAGTTTATAATGTATTTTATATTTACTTTAGTTGATTACTTTAATCCAATTGAGCAGAATATGGGGTTAATTCCAGGATTAAAGTAGGACCACCTTACTTATTATGCCATGGAGCTGGTGAATAAACTCCAAAACATGTTTCTGAACAGCTTGCTGAATCCTCACTACACCACTCATCCTCCTTGATCAATTTGCTGCTGGAGCCACAGGTAGTGCTTTGAAGAGACAGAGAGAGGGAGGAGGAGCGATAAAAAAGAAGAGACTTCAGCACAGTGTGGGGTGGTTAGATGAAGGGTTGCTATAGTTACAGAGTCTGTAAAACTCCCCGTGGTACATTTCTCATCTTTAGGAAACACCCTGAGGATGTGGATAGCTCTAGAAGATGAGCAGACACCTGAGGAGATTTTCTGCGATCGTGGGTTTGTTCAGCTACATTAACTCTGGCTTCAGGCAGACAGCTCACATCAGAGTTTCATTTATTTATTTATTTTCATCTATGGTGCAAAAAATCGGTGGTGCAAATAATGAATCAGTGAATCAGTTATGTGTACAAATAAATAAGACAAAGAAAGACATTAATTAATTAATGATAAATAAATAAACAAATATTATGAAATAGAAAGATATACATTAAGTAGACAGTAAGGAAGGACGTGTGGCATGTTTGCTTAAAAGTATCAGTGAAGAAGGTGTGTTTGTATCAGTGAAGGAGGTGTGGTCTCTGTGTTAGTCTTAGTGAAGGAGGTGTGTTAGTATCAGTGAAGGAGGTGTGGTCTCTGTGTTAGTCTTAGTGAAGGAGGTGTGGTCTCCGTGTTAGTCTTAGTGAAGGAGGTGTGTTTGTATCAGTGAAGGAGGTGTGGTCTCTGTGTTAGTCTTAGTGAAGGAGGTGTGTTAGCATCAGTGAAGGAGGTGTGGTCAATGTGTTAGTCTTAGTGAAGGAGGTGTGGTCTCTGTGTTAATCTTAGTGAAGGAAGTGTGGTCTCCGTGTTAGTCTTAGTGAAGGAGGTGTGGTCTCTGTGTTAGTCTTAGTGAAGGAAGTGTGTTTATATCAGTGAAGGAGGTGTGGTCTCTGTGTTAGTCTTAGTGAAGGAGGTGTGTTAGTATCAGTGAAGGAGGTTTGGTTTCATTTGTTAGTCTTAGTTAAGGAGGTGTGGTCTCTGTGTTAGTCTTAGTGAAGAAGGTGTGTTAGTATCAGTGAAGCAGGTGTGGTCTCTGTGTTAATCTGAGTGAAGGAGGTGTGGTCTCTGTGTTAGTCTTAGTGAAGGAGGTGTGTTAGTCTTAGTGAAGGAGCTGTGGTCTCTGTGTTAGTCTTAGTGAAGGAGGTGTGTTAGTATCAGTGAAGGAGGTGTGGTCTAAGTGTTAGTCTTAGTGAAGGAGGTGTGTTAGTATCAGTGAAGGAGGTGTGGTCTCTGTGTTAGTCTTAGTGAAGGAGGTGTGTTAATATTGGTGAAGGAGGTGTGGTCTCTGTGTTAGTCTCAGTGAAGGAGGTGTGGCCTCTGTGTGTTAGTATCAGTGAAGGATGTGGGGTCTCTGTGTGTTAGTATCAGTGAAGGAGGTGTGGCCTCTGTGTGTTAGTCTTAGTGAAGGAGCTGTGGTCTCTGTGTTAGTCTTAGTGAAGGAGGTGTGGTCTCTGTGTTAGTCTTAGTGAAGGAGGTGTGTTAGTATCAGTGAAGGAGGTGTGGTCTCTGTGTTTGTCTTAGTGAAGGAGGTGTGTTAGTATTGGTGAAGGAGGTGTGGCCTCTGTGTCTCATTCTTAGTGAAGGAGGTGTGGCATATGTGTCAGTTTCGGTGAAGGAGGCATTGCAATAAACTAGCTCTAAATGTTTTTATAGTATATTGAATGGTATGTTTAGATGTGTTTGTACCTCAGTGTGTATGATTTTGCCTCAGATGGAGATAATATTATGAAATAAATTAACAAATAAAAAGTTAATTGCTATAATGTGTGTCTGCATTCTAAACAGCACATTCTCATACTCCCTCTTTTCCTTGTCCTTCTGTCATGGATAACAAAAAGCACGAAACCCTGTGATGCTATCTGTGTGTGCGTGCGTGTGTGTGAGTGTGTGTGTGTGTGTGTGTGTGTGTGTGTGTATTCGTGAGTGAAAGTCTCTTCAGTTTTTTCAGTTCTCCGGTCTGAGGCGATTTATGCACTCACATTCTCATTGTGTCTCTGCATGAGGGAAAGAGAAACGAACACAAGGACACGACTCGCAGAACGGCGAGGAACTAGCTGCTGATTCATGCAAACCCCTTACAGCTCAGTTACTCAGGAGAACACGAATATGAGTCGAAGTACTGAGGGGTACTCCAGGGTTCGTGCATGACACTTTCCTCAGTCTGGTTGCTTTATGGAGATTTGTGCAGGAGGAATTGTGGCTGTCTCAATATGTATTATCTATTTCATTTCACACAAATAATGAATTAATTTCATTTAATTACTCTAATGATGCCCCAAACATATATCACATGCGGTATACTGAAAAAAAAAGAAAAACATTTTTGAATATACAGGTGCAGGTCATAAAATTAGAATATCATCAAAAAGTTGATTTATTTCAGTAATTCCACTCAAAAAGTGAAATTGTTATAATGTATACATTCATTACACACAGACTCATATATTTCAAGTGTTCATTCCTTTTAATTTGATGATTATAACTGACAACTAATGGAAACCCCAAAATCAGTATCTCAGAAAATTAGAATACTTCGAAAAGGTTCAATATTGAAGACACCTGGTGTCACACTCTAATCAGCTAATTAACTCAAAACACCTGCAAAGGCTTTAAATGGTCTCTCAGTCTAGTTCTGTAGGCTACACAATTATGGGGAAGACTGCTGACTTGACAGCTGTCCAAAAGACGACCATTGACACCTTGCGCAATGAGGGCAAGACACAAAAGGTCATTGCTAAAGAGGCTGGCTGTTCACAGAGCTCTGTGTCCAAGCACATTAATAGAGAGGCAAAGGGAAGGAAAAGGTAAATTGTAAATGGTGCAGTTATATAGTGCTTTTATCCAAAGCGCTTTACACTGTGTCTTATTCACCCATTCACACACACACCAATGGTAGCAGTGCTGCCATGCAAGGTGCTAACTTGCCATCGGGGGTGACTTGGGGTTCAGTGCTTGCCCAAGGACACTTCGGCATGTGGAGTCATGTGGGCCTGGAATCAAACCGCCAACCCTACGATTAGTGTACAACCCGCTCTACCACCTGAGCCACAGCCGCCCCAGAAGGTGTGGTAGAAAAAAGTGTACAAGCAATAGGGATAACCACACCCTGGAGAGGATTGTGAAACAAAACCCAATCAAAAATGTGGTGGAGATTCACAAAGACTGGACTGCAGCTGGAGTCAGTGCTTCAAGAACCACCACGTACAGACGTATGCAAGACATGGGTTTCAGCTGTCACATTCGTTGTGTCAAGCCACTGCTAAGTGGTCCAAAGTTATTTTCTCTGATGAAAGTAAATTTTGCATTTCCTTCTGAAATCAAGGTCCCAGAGTCTGGAGGAAGAAAGGAAAGGCGTTCCACGTTCTACAGAATCCACGTTGCTTGAAGTCCAGTGTAAAGTTTCCACAGCCAGTGATGGTTTGGGGTGCCATGTCATCTGCTGGTGTTGGTCAACTGTATTATCTGAGGTCCAAGGTCAACGCAGCCGTCTACCAGGAAGTTTTAGAGCACTTCATGCTTCCTGCTGCTGACCAACTTTATGGAGATGCAGATTTCATTTTCCTATGGGACATCTTACACCTGGATACAGTGCCAAAGCTACCAGTACCTAGTTTAAGGACCATGGTATCCCTGTTCTTAATTGGCCAGAAAACTCACCTGACCTTAACCCTATAGAAAAATCTATGGGGTATTGTGAAGAGGAAGATGCGATACGCCAGACCCAACAATGCAGAAGAGCTGAAGGCCACTATCAGAGCAACCTGGGCTCTCATAACACCTGAGCAGTGCCACAGACTGATCGACTCCATGCACAATGCATTCCTGCAGTAATTTAGGCAAAAGGAGCCCCAACTAAGTATTGAGTGCTTTACATGCTCATACCTTTCATCTTCATACTTTTCAGTTGGCCAACATTTCTAAAATCCTTTTTTTTTTTTTTTTTTTTGTATTGGTCTTAAGTAATATTCTAATTTTCTGAGATACTGATTTTGGGTTTTTCATTAGTTTTCAGTTATAATCATCAAAATGAAAAGGAATGAACACTTGACATATATGAGTCTGTGTGTAATGAATGTATACATTATACTAGTTTCACTTTTTGAGTGGAATTACTGAAATAAATCAACGTTTTGATGATATTCTAATTATATGACCTGTACCTGTATAATGCGAGTGATTTTCCTGTAAATGTAAATACTACATCTGTTTAAGTTTAGATGCATGGAGTCAGGAGGTTAACAATGCCACCTTTAAATCCACTTATTCTCCGAAGCCCAAGCCTTAGAACCTTAACCCAGCATTTATGTAAATAATTTTCTTCCATTTCATTATTCTTTTCTTTCCTTCCATTCATTCTGTCTTTTTAGTTGATCATTTCCCTTTTCTTTTCTTTTCTTTTGTTTGTTCTCTACCCTTTAACCCTTCCCTTTTGTTTTCTTCACTCCCCTTGTTCTCTTCCAGTCTGTTTTTATTTTGCTTTCTTCCTTTTCATTCCATTTTCTTTTCCATTCCATTTGTTTTCTTCCTGTCCCTTTTTCTTCCCTTATACCATTTTCTTCCCTTCCCTTTTATTCTCTTCCATCCCCTACTTATGTTCTTCCATTGCCTTTTGTTTTCTTTCCTTCCCTTTTATTTTCATTTCTTTTCTACCCTTTCCTTTTTTCCGTTTCTTCACTCCCCTGTAAAATTTCATTCAATTCCCTTTTGTTCCCTTCCTTTCCCTTGTTGTTTCATTTCTTTCCCTTTCCCTCCCTTCCATTTCCTTCTATGTTTCCCTTCCCCTTTGTATTATTCCCTTTCATTCCATTTTCTTTTCTTCCCACCCATTTGCTTACCTTCCCTTGCCTTCTCAATTCTTTTCTACCCTTTCCTTTTCTTCAATGTATTTCCTTCTTTCCTTCCTGTCCCTTTTTTCTTCTCATTTATTCTCCTCCCTTCTCTTTTGTTTTATTCCCTTCCATAGCTGTCTGTTGTCTTACCATCACTTTTCTTCCCTTCCATTTTTTTCTTTCTTCCTTTCCCTTTTCTTTTCTTTACTCCCCTGTTCTCTTTCATTAAGTTCCCCTTCGTTCCCTTCCTTTCCCTTTTTTCTTTCATATCTCTTTTATTTTCTTCCCTTCCATACCTTTTCAATGTTCTTCCCTTCCCTTTTCAGTCTGTTCTTTTCAGGTCCTCCGTACCAATTAATTTTCTTCCCTTTGTTTGCTTCCCTATTTATTTTTCTTTCCTTACCTCTGCTGTTCTTTTTTTCTTTTATATGAGACAGTATACCCAGCATGAAAAGTGTGTTATGAACATAATACTGAACATTTAAGTATGTGTGACACTGAATTACTGCCAACACGACTGAAGAGTGTAGGTGTATCTGTTTCTAACAATTGCGAGGAACGATTATTGGTTTATGAAGCAGAGACGAAGACGAGCAACCTACCTTCCTACTGAATTCATCAGCCTCAGTGACTTCAAGCTCGACTTTTAAACAGCACTGTTTCTCAATTACCAAATCTGATTGGTCAGAAAGTGTTGATTAGTTTTCTATAACATCCCCATCACTGGGGTGCACGCTGGCTAATTGGTTCGCACATTCGCCTCACACCTCCAGCATTGGGGGTTTCCCCAACCACTTCCCACCGCTGCCCTGTATGTGTGGAGTTTGCATGTTCTCCCCGTGCTGCAGGGATTTCCTCCGGGTACTCCGGACTCCTCCTCAGGTCCAAACACATGCATGATAGGCTGATTGGCATGTCTAGAGTGTCTGTAGTGTATGACAGTGTATGTGATTGTACCCTGCGATGGATTGGCACGCTGTCCAGGGTGTACCCCGCCTTGTATCCCATGCTCCCTGGGATAGGCCCCAGTTTTCCCTCGACCCTGTAGGATAAGAATATGGATGGATGGATGGATGGATCCCCATCATTGATTATTTTCTTATAACTGTAAATATTTTGCCAGAATACCAGGCAGGCTGTTGTATAAAACTGTAAACCACATATAACCATATTATATGTTAGTTTAAACAGTATTTTGTTTTTCAGAGTATAAATTATTTCTAGTGGACCGCAGTAAAAACCGTAACTGCTGCATCGCTGTATTTACTGCACCTGTTTTCAATGCATCATTAGTTTAATTGTCAGAAAGAGGACAGCACTGCTATGACCCTGAGGTTAAACAGCGGCTCAGAAAATCATTCCAGCAGGTCAAAGGTCGTTTTTTTTTTCTCTTTATTTCTCAGCTTAGGAGGTCGATATGAATTCCTGCATTTATTTCCTACAGCAGCCTGTAGATCAGCTCAGCAGCGATGTCTGCATGCGATGTTCCAGATCCCATGCGAAATTGATCGTAATTCAAATGGTCAAGAAGTCATGAGAAAACATACTGTATGAGCATTACTTCCACCGTGCCAAAAGGTTTAAAACTTTTCATATCCTATTATACAAAAAGAAAAGCAGAAAAAAAAAACTTTCAGGTAAATCTGTCCGTCAACTAAAACGACTATTTAAGCACTTTATTTATTTACAATCGGATGAGGCTAGCTGCAGCTAAGAGTTCAAACTCAAACATTGACGAGAGCACATTTGTTTGTTTGTTTGTTTGTTTTGTTTTTTGTCATTGTGGTTGTTGTTCCAAGAGTAGGCTTACTACTTAATCTTAATTTGAGCGAAACGGAATTTCCGTAATGCATATTCTGAAGAGGAAGCCTCCATTTTTGCCATTTAACTCAGGTGTAGCATAAAACAAACACGCTAATTATTTAATTACCCATGCACCATTCCTAATGCATGTAAATGACCTGATTGATGAACCGAGTGTGAATGTTAAACAATTAGCGCCGCTTATAAAGGCGCGCAGGGGCGTAAAACGCACCTCCCCGGGGAGGTTTCTTTGAGTTAATTATAAACTATGCTCGCATTCACGCCGCGGGCTAAACATTTCCCCGGCAGCCATGAGGGCTAATTAAAAAATATTCAAATGTACTTTCCCCTGATTTCACATTTCTGAAGTTAAATGCTAGTCATGCCCTTGGCGTCGTCCTCTTAGGAACTAACTTCTGAGAAACACTTCAGAATTGCAATTCTAACTTCCAGGCGCATTAATATGGAAGAGCTAATTTTGGCTAATGAACTGAAATGTCCTTTCTTGTTTGTGTATTTGTAAACGTGTGAGTTTCCTGAAAGCGCTCTGAAGGCCAATTTATAAGCCAAGCCAAAGGTAATCTGCCTACACGAAGACTGTACAAAGTTCCGTTTGAATTCGCAACAATTTGTATTTAAACTTGAGAGAAGGAACAAGTGCAAATGGACTCACAGCAGTGCATTCGGGACTTTGCGTCACGAAGTTCTAGTGTGAGTGTGTACATTTATAAAATTGATATACAGTAAATCTTTCCCTCAACAGCTTTTCCTTTTTCCCCATTGTCTTGACGTTAATAAGATAAAAATTATGCAGATTGTCATGTTATAAAGGAGACTCCTTCTATACATATATAAATAAGCATCTCCTTACAGAATATTTCACCATACCAACAATCCACCATACTGGTCCCTGTGAAAGGGCTGTTACTCTAGAAACGATTGTGGTGTCGAATTACAACTCGCCCGACTTACAACTCAAACTCCCTTGTATTGGTGCATAGTACTGTAGGGAAATTTTTCCATGG
>JAFFST010050617.1:39096-55931 GCA_022414735.1 Noturus placidus | reverse complement strand
ATAATTATTATTATTATTATTATTATTATTATTATTATTATTATTATTATTATTATGTACATTTATTAAGTTTGTAGATGCTGTTTGAAAGCTTTTATGATTTCACAACCTATGATTGACAGACAAGAGAAATAATATAGCGCAGGGATATTATGGATGCTATAATAATTAGAATACTTAATATATTAAAATAATAACCCAATTTCCCTCCAGGGTGACGGTAATGAGAAGATTATGCAACTCATAAAGTTTATTACAGCGGATATGAACTGTGCTAAAGGTCAGAATAACTGATGTGCAACTTTGTGCTGAGAAGCATCTAGAGCTAAATCGTAAAAAAAAAAAAAAAACAACACAATGCCATTGACTTTCAAGGGTCAATATTTATAGACTCTCAGGATGAAGATGAAATGGATGTTGTGAGAAGTACACAGTTGAGACAATAAGCAAATCAGTTCGTCCCATTATTGGCATATTTAATTTACTGTGATATTTATATGGTGCAAGCAACCTGATCTTTTTGTTATTGTTGATGTTATTGTTTTGTTTTAAAGAAATTACACTTCTACTCAGGCAAAATATGCATTCCCCTAAAACTATAAATATAATCAAAACTCTGAAAAGTGTCTGGGAAAATCAAAGAAGAGAAGGCATACTGTATTAGAGGGGAAAATATCCAGCCTAGGTAGTTCAAAACGAATATAACATTTGAGTTTTTGAGAAAGACTCCTATGAATGATTCAGGAAGAATATATACTAAATATTTTAGATAAAAATGTCTAAAAACATTGCAAATGTAATATACTGTACTCTAAGAATGTCATTGGTTTATACACTAGTTTTCCTTTGTCATCATCACTGTTTAAATATAATGAGCTTGAACTGTAAACATACAAGCAAATTAGCTAATCCTAGTTGTATCCTTGTTGTATCCAGAGTTGCACGACTAAAGTGACTAAAGTTCATCGCCGTCAGATTAACGATTTATGAACTATCCTTCGGGAAAGTCAGGCCAAACTGCTGGATCCCTCTTAAGATCTATAATTCATGTGGTTTATGAGTGTCCTTGTCATAGATGGAGATGATGGAGAGGCAAACTGGATGGATGATGAAATCCATCACCGGTTTATGTTTCCGATGTGAGGGATGAAACTATTAGATAAAGGTGAAAACGGGTACATCGGCAGTCTAATGCAGTTGTTGGGATAAAACAGTAGATTATTGTCTGCCATAACTTTATATACGTATGTCACTTTTTTAATGCATTTGTTTTATTTAGGATTATGTTTAGAAGCAATTTCGGTTTCTTGATCTAATGGCACTTTTCCACCGTACTGTACGGCTCGACTCGACTCGATTCTGCTCGCTTTTTGGGGGCTTTTCACTGTGGATAGTGCCTAGTACCTGGTATTTTTTTTGCACCACCTCGGTTCCGAGCGAGCCGAGCCGATATTCAATGTGAGCCATGCACTGAAGGAGTGAGGAATTCTCCTTAACAAGTGGTTCTGTATTGTGCCTGAGAAAATGAGTGTCAATTAATACATACTTTGCGTATGGTAATATTCTATTAATTTAAAATTATGTATCATTTTATCTCATTACAGATAAAATTACAACAAATGCTTCTGTCTTGTTACCTCGTTTGTTACTGATTTCTAAACAAGCATTTACTGAAGTCATTCCTGACACGGCTGAATCGAACTTACTCATAAAGAGCACTAAGTAGGTTCTAGAATGCTTATATTTGAGATCCTTAATAAGGTTTGTGTTCTGTCAACACGATGTATGGCACTCACGTTGAGGCAGTACTAAATTGCAGTGGAAAAGCAAGCTCAGAAAAGTAAAGCGAGCCGAGCCGAGTTGAGTCGAGCCTTACCGTGCAGTGAAAAAGCACCATAAGGTTTTAAGTTCTAGTGCTGAACTACTTCATTTTAAAAATTGCTTAACAGATCATTGATTAAAACCTTGACCTTGGATTGCATCAGTCTGAAAATATGGATTTATATTAATGACACACTATTAAATCTTAACACTTGTCAATGAGACCCAGTGGTGAAAGCATTATAGACTCTTATAAAATAAATTTACACTGATTATCCATAACATTGAAACCACTGACAAGTCATGTGAATAATATAGATTATGGCACCTGTAAAGGGGTGGGATATATTACAGAATAAGTGAACAGTCAGTTCTTGAAGTAAGGATCTGAGCGACGCTGACAGGGGCCAAATTGTGATGACTAGACTACTGGGTCAGAATGGCTGTTCTTGTGAGGTGTTCCCGATATGCAGTTGGTAATAACTACCAAAATTTGTCCAAGGACGGAAGGAACCAGTGAACCAGTGACAGGGTCATGGCTCACTGATACCCGTAAGGAGCGAAGGGCCGTCTGGTCCGAAACAGTTCAAGCTGGCTGTGATAGAAAGGTGTCAGAACAGACAGAGCATCACAGCTTGTGGCGTGTGGGGCTATATAGCTGCAGAGTGCCCATGAGAAGGTGGGCTGATCTGATGAATCATATTTTCTTTTACAACAAGTGGAGGCCCGGTGCATGTGCGTTGCTTGCCTGGGGAAGAGATGGCACCGGGATGCACTATGGGAAGAATGCAAGTCGACAGAGGAAGTGTGATGCTCTGGACAATGTTCTGCTGGGAAATCTTGGGTCCTGTATTCATGTGGATGTTACTGTGACACGAACCACCTACTTAAACATTGTTGCAGAACAAGTATATCTCTTCACGGCAATGGTATTCCCTAATGTTAGTGTCCTCTTTCAGCAGGATAATGCCCCCTGACACACTGCAGTAATTGTTCAGGAGGTGTTTGAGGAACATGACAAAGATTTCACGGTGTTGGCCTCTAGATTCCCCAGATCTCAATCCGATCGCGCGTCTGTGGGATTTTCTGAATAAACAAGTCTGATCCATGGAGTTCCCACCTCACAACTTACAAGAAGAAGGGAACATACACAATATTAGACAGATGGTTTTAATATTATGGCTGATCAGTGTAGTTGCATAAGGTTGCTTAGTGAAATAATATACGTGTGAAAGTTTTGGATTTTCTAATGTCTGGATTGAAGCTAAAGTATTCTTACAGCTAAGTAACACATAAAATACTTCTAGGTCTTTAATTAATCAGAGTGATGGTAAGCAGAAATGCCTCAGGCATTCTAATGAGAAAGAAGTTCCTCATTTTACTTCGTTATAAATGGTAGCTTTTGAAACTTCAAGCAAATTGCCAAGATGGTGAGATCACACAGTGCAGTTCTCAGCTCTGTTCGAAAAAAATGTGACATTTTAAATTACTTGTGTTACAAAATAGTTACACCACCTCACTTTCTGAATGATTTTGTAAGGGAAATATGTCTTATTGCACTGCAAAGGCCGGGAAATTGAAACCTGAGATGAATTAAAGCTAAGGTTGAGTTTAGAATAAAACCCCTGACACCACCAATGTCCAACCAATCCAAACAGGAAGGAGTTTCTATTTGTTTGTCAATCATCCATCTTGTCAATTCAGAAAATTCCATTTCTTGCATTAGCATTCAAGCTTATGAATTCAGCACAGCTTTGGAGGGAAAGTTTGAGATCGCATGATGATTTTAACTTAAGCAGCTTATATTTGAGTCAGGACACAACTGAGGAGTTGAAGGTTAAGGGTCTCGATCTAAGATCACAATGCCAGCTTGGCAGTGCTGGGGTTTGAACTCATGACCTGCTAGAACTTTAATTGTGATGGAGACATAGTATGTGCAGTAAAGAAACACATATCAGTTCATGAAAGTTTGTAATTTTCAGTACTTTATATCAAAGAAAGCAGCCAGCAGCAGCTCATAGTCATAGATTTTGGTGGTGCAGGACAACATTAATAGCGACATAACCAATAACCTAAAAAAATACGTTGAGAGGCTATCATGCTTGACTTATACTATAGGCTACTATCTAGTGATATTTTAGAGTAACTACCATGTTCAACCATGATTCATACTGCAGGTATGTTCCTCATGTGTCCCCGAAATATACACAGTACAGCTCATATCTTAAACCAAGGTTGCCAGGTTTCAGCAAAATATCCAGCACAACTACATCTGAAAATCCACCCAAACTACTTAAAACTACACTGAAAAATCAACGCATTAGAAAAAGAAAACTTTTTTCAAAGTCTTTACGGAAAATATGTTCACTCACTGTGGTGCACACGCATTTTTGATATACGTCTACTTCATAATCCCCCTTTTTCCTCTTCCAATCTTCAATAGAAATGTGTTCATACCATTTTAGTCAAACTGTCTGCACTTTATTAGATTTAATTCTGATTATTTGATATAAACCTAGATACTAGTGGCCGTGGAGTATTGTAACCTAGCGCAATCGCATACGCTGTACTTTCCCCGGGTCTGGGGCTGTATGAATACATGATGCCCCTATGGGTCTTTATTAGTGCTGTGTTGCAGTTCCCATTATTTGACCTCCCCCAATGGACGAACTGCTACTGAAAGCAATTACATAAAATGTTTTCACAGTCTCGCACACGCATTTGAAATGTGTTTCCACAATACTTGCTTTATTGGTTGCTGGGTGCAATAAAATGATGGCAGACCTCCATATTTTTGTTTTATCTCTGTAGTATATGAATGTTTACATTCGCTTCTGGAAGCTGCTGTGGATAAGGGTAACAAATAAATGCTGATTCAAAGGGAAGTTTGTCTGGATGTATATTTTGGCATCGGTTGTCATAGTCCCGAGATATTCCCCTTTTTATTCACGCAGGTGAAGGTATTTTCTTGACACAGATTTGATGAAGCTTGCTCCTGGTCCTGCCCTTCCCTCATCCCTGCAAGACACAATGAATTATGTAAATGATAAAAGAAAATGAGGCTCTTTATGGAAATGGTGCAATCTTAATTATTACTCGTGGATACATGGGGGTATCTCTGCTGAGAAAAATCACTGCTGATTTGTCATTTTCATAATTCTACATGCTAATGAAGAGCCAGAAAATGATGAGAGAAGCAGGGCAGGAGGACTGTATTACTTGATCGCTTCACTCCGACACTGTGAGGATAAATAGACCGAGGAACAAGGTCATGGTGGGTCATGTTGGAATAATCATACTCTTATTATCCTCAGCCAATTTAAACAAATATCATTAGCCTACTTGTTTGTGGTTATGCATATTTATTTCCATTATTTTTCGTTTTTGTCTCTTATGATTGTTGTTTTCTTCCTTCTGTGTTTATAACTCGACACTGCTGAAAATGAGAGCTTGCCCTCCGTGTGCTTTTTCTTAGTCTCGAATAAATGAAATGAATCAAGAGTGCTACTTGTGACACTTTGCAGACTTGCTAGATTATTTGAAGGTGAAAATCAAGCCTGGCAGAATGCCACCTCTGTGCGTGCAAGAAAGAGGCTTTAGAACCTCATAATGAGGCTGAATCCCATCATATATCTGGGTAATTAATGGTTTAATGAATAGTTCAGGCAAAAAATACTGAACACAGCATGTTCCTTATCCCAAATGCACACGCCAAAATCAAATTTAGAATAGTGTTTCTTTATAAGAAAGTGTTCCAAACTTAAAAAAGTCAAGAAAGTTTGTTATTTTAATTATTCTAATACATGTTGTTGTTGATTAGTTAGTTTTAACAGCACATTGAATTGTTTTTTTTTGTTTGTTTGTTTTCTTATGTTCTGTTGTCATTATTCTAGTTACTAACAACTGATTGACCTTCATTTTTATTAATTTTTAAATGTTGATTGACAATCCTTGTTACGCCATAGCATGTGTGAGAGTGCACAAACAGGAAGCAGGAACGAAAAATGTAATAGACCGCACGACACGGTCTCTTTCTGTCAGCACTCCATCTTTCTTCTTTCGTTTCATCTCCTGGTTCGTTATTTCCTTCACTTTCCCACTCTTTCTCTTGGTCTCGTGGCAGAGATAGATTTGGAAGAGTGAGACGCCTGCTCCTGTCAGTTGCCTCTCAAAACATACCAGCTTTAGGAAGCAGAAGGAAATCGGGGGGTGGGGGGGGACTTCTCCACTCTCCTTTTTCAATCTGCAGCATATTATTTTTTATCCCAACACTCAATCCACTTTCATGAATTGAGGGTGGGGTGGGGGGTGTATGAAAGCTGATGGAGAAAATGATGGCTTGCTGTTGGTTAGGGACAAGTGGGAGTCGTTAACACTTCGGTCCTGGTCGAGGACTCAAGGACAAGATTTTGCAAAGAGGGTGCACTGGAACGAAGAAGGAAGGTGACAGGACTGAGAAAGTATTGAGAGTGGCTGAGATGGGGCCATGCATTACTTGGGAAATTGTTTACAATCCACAATTTGCCAATCATTGCAGGGAAAAAAATATCTATCTCATTTCCGACTCAGATCACAAAATTGGTTGATGCCATAATTTCACGGCTTTCAGAATAAGACACTGAACATATTAAAGCACTGTTTTTACTTGTTTTTTTTTTGTTTCTCCATATTTTCTACCAGACTCTAGAGCAACTTTCCATTGTGAAAGCAAAACTTTAAATACGTATTGTTTATAACACTTTAAAAAAAAAAAAACCATGCACTGTGGTTGTCAAGATTTCCCCTCGAGCTAGCACTGTAGCATACAGCATGCTCGAAGACCCGAAGCGCGAGCTCAAAGCATGAGCTCTTAGTGAATGTACGCTTTTGGGTCTTCAGTGAAATTGACTTTGTTTACGTTCTACCCATACTTTTGTTATGGTTTTTGTCCTGTATCCACTCCTGTATTGTTATTGGTTCTTTCCCATAGTTGTGTCATCACTGTTCTCAGCTTTCTTGTGTTTCACCTCTGATTACATTTGTCATTTAAACCCCTCATGTCTCTTTGCACTTTGTGAAGTATTAGTGTTATCACCATACCAAGCGATTATACCCTGTTCCTCGTTTTGATTCATGTTCCTTGATCTTGTACTTGTTTCTCGTTCTCGATTCTAGCCTTGCCCAGTTTACGCCTGTTTGACCTCGCTATTGTCTCATGTTTTGGATTTGTCTGCATGTCTCTCTCTCAATAAACTCTTATCTGCATTTGCATCTGTCCTAACCTTCATTATGAGGAATACATGACAGTAGGGGGGGAGGGAGTAAATAAATAAATTAAAAGAGTAATTAGAGTTGAGAAACCTACCAGACTGACACCTTAACCTTATTAAGTACATCTGAACAGATCATTTTAAACCATTCCAAAATAGTCTAGGTTACAGTGCATCCGGAAAGTATTCACAGCACTTCACTTTTTTCCACATTTTGTTATGTTACAGCCTTATTCCAAAATGGATTAAATTCATTATTATCCTCAAAATTCTACAAACAATACCCCACAATGTCAATGTGAAAGAAATTTGTTTGAAATATTTGCAAATTTATTTAAAAAAAAAACAAAAAAAAAACACATGTACATAAGTAAGCACAGCCTTTGCTCAATACTTTGTTGAAGCACCTTTGGCACCAATTACAGCCTCAAGTCCTTTTGATTATGATGCTACAAGCTTGCCACGCCTATTTTGGGCAGTTTCTCCCATTCTTCTTTGCAGGTCCTCTCAAGCTCCATCAGGTTGGATAGGGAGGGCCGGAGCACAACCATATTCAGATCTCTCCAGAGATGTACAATCGGGTTGAAGTCTGAGCTCTGGCTGGGCCACTCAAGGACATTCACAGAGTTGTCCTGTAGCCACTCCTTTGTTATCTTGGCTGTATGCCTAGGGTCGTTGTTCTGTTGGAAGATGAACCTTCGCCCCAGTCTGAGGTCCAGAGCGCTCTGGAGCAGGTTTTCATCAAGAATGTCTCTGTACATTGCTGCATTCATCTTTCCCTCGATCCTGACTAGTCTCCCAGTTCTTGCCGCTGAAAAACATCCCCACAGCATGATGCTGCCACCACCATGCTTCACTGTAGGTGAGGCGGCAGCTGTGGCGCAGTTGGTAGAGCGGGTTGTCCACCAATCATAGGGTCGGCGGTTTGATTCCTGGCCTGGATGACTCCACATGCCGAAGTGTCCTTGGGCAAGACACTGAATCCTAAGTTGCCCCTGATGGCAAGTTAGTACCTTGCATGGCAGCTCTCTTACCATTGGTGTGTGAGTGTGTGTGTGAATGGGTGAATGAGACACAGTGTAAAGCATTTTGCATAAACGTGTTATATAAGTACACCATTTACCACTGTAGGGATGGTATTGTCCAGGTGATGACTGGTGCCTGGTTTCCTCCAGACATGACACTTCATTCAGGCCAAGTAGTTCAATCTTTGTTCAATATTTGGTCTGAGAGTCCTTCAGGTGCCTTTTGGCAAACTCCAGTTGGGCTGTCATGTGCCTTTTATTGAGGAGTGGCTTCTATCTGGCCACTCTATCATTCAGACCTGATTGATAGAGTTCTGCAGAGATGGTTGTTTTGCTGGAAGGTTCTCCTCTCTCCACAGAGACACGCTGTAGCTCTGTCAGAGTGACTCTAGGAAGAGTCCTGCTGGTTTCAGACTTCTTCCATTTACAGGTGATGGAGATAACTGTGCTCATTGGGACCTTCAATGCTGCAGAAATGTTTCTGTACCCTTCCCTAGATCTGTGCCTTGATACAATCCTGTCTCAGAGGTCTACAGACAATTCCTTGGACTTCATGTCTTGGTTTGTGCTCTGACATGCATTGTTAACTGTGAGACCTTATATAGACCGGTGTGTGCTTTTCCAAATCATGTCCAATCAACTGAATTTACAACAGGTGGACTCCAATCAAATTGTAGAAACATCTCAAGGATGATCAGTGGAAACAGGATGCACCTGTGCTCAATTTTGAGTGTCATGACAAAGGCTGTGAATACGAATGTACATTTGTGTTTTTTTTTTTGTTTGTTTGTCTTTTATTTGTAATAAATTTGCAAAGATCTCAAATAAACGTCTTTCACGTTGTCATTAGGGGGTATTGTTTGTAGAATTTTGAGGAAAATAATGACTTTAATCCATTTTGGAATAAGGCTGCAACATAACAAAACGTGTGAAAAGTAAAGTGGCGTGAATACTTTCCGGATGCACCGTAAATATGATATTATTTAATGTTTTCTAAGTACCCAAACTACCATTGTATACACCAGGAACTACTGCTGTTATTAAAAAATATCTTGATCTATGAATATACTGTACATAAACATGAACATTAATATTAAACTTAACTGTTTTGTGACTTTACTACGGCCTAGTGAACAATACATGACTTTCATCTCAGAATTGCCATACTACATGATTAATATTGCTTTCCGTCTGGTGGTTTGTGGCCGTAGTGGTGTGCACACTACACAAACGATTACAGTCAAGGCTCATGCACTACACCATCTTTCACCATGAGACAGCACTGCCTATTATGCGATAGCTGTCTATCATGTGACTTGGTCAACCCTGTGGTGGAAAAAAAGAAAGAAAGGTGAAGGACAAATTGGTTGTGGATTCACAGGCAGCAATGATTGCCTGTTCTGCAAAGAGAACTGGAAGTATATTGTGAAATATAAAAGAAATATAGCTTTTGTAATGCTGTGCGTCACCAAGAATCATGTCATCATGTTTGTTTTTATTTATTTATTTTTTCTCTTCCTAACAACCATTTCTACATAATGTGCCATCATTTATTACAGATGCACAAAATTAGTCTGCAACAGGAAAACTTTGGCTATGTGGTGTGCATACCCTGAGCTAGCTTATATACGTGACATAAAAGTCATGTTTTCAAATACAGGTGTAAGTCATATCTTCTTTTAAGTCGCATTTGGTGGTGCCTTCATGACTAGAAATAAGTGTGAAACAGTGATGGAACAAAACGTTTTTACAAATAAATAAGAGTAAATCATTTGCAAAGAAACCTGATTTGTGTAAGAATAAATTTGTTGCAACAGCTATGAACACGTTTCTATATATGGGCTATATAACAGCTGCTAATTAGTACTCCATTAAGTGTAGATTAACGCTACGAACCACTAGCCCACTCACAGCGTGGATTCGACATATGCTAACGCAACAAATTTATAGCTGAAATGATACTTTTCTTTTGTTTACTTAAATATTAAGGTGATAAACAAGAACCAAACAGTCACTGTCCAACACATCAAGTCCACAAGTTGTTATTAGGCCTGACTTTCTCTCTTATGTTTCTTAGTAATGCTTTGGTGTTTTGTTGTGTTCATGCTAATGAAAACTCCTTCGATATGGATCTCAGGGTAGTCCGAGGTGGCATCAATTCAGGGGTTTCACAGCATGCCATAATGAGCCTCATTACACTCTCCCCATGAGAAGAAGTGTGTTACACACACTTGTGTAGGGTTAATGAATTCCATAATGTCCCCTGCTTTCATGAGCGATGGGATATCAGATCATCAACTCTCTGCGAATGTAGAGTGAAAGAGCAAATCAAACATGGGGTATCATGCCATCTTGCTTCTGAAGTCTCTGAAGCTGGTAGCCATTCTCTCAATCTCAGGTGAAGCGAAGATTAGTTTTCTTCTCACAGGATTAGTACAGCTTCATTTGTTCTTCCTTCAGATGATGATGTAAGAGCGGTGCAAAGGGGAAGACAGATATATTAACTCAAATGAACTAATGTCACGAGACGTTCCAATTATTAAGATTAAAGTTCTATGTATGTCCTCATACGCATGTCTGGTTTGTCTTTATCATTTCAGAGAGTTTAGTTTCACTGTAGCTGCCTTACCATTATTGCTGGGTAGATATAGTGGTCTTTCAATTGTAATTGTTCATGGTCTGGGTGGCAGGTTTTGAGATATTAGTGAGGAACTCAAGTTTCACATGTCCTTCCTTCAGCTCTTAAGCTCAAGGTATTTTATTGCAGGATGTCCAATTGTGTTTGTGCAACAACAAAAAAAATTACATCTTGTATGAAGCAAACGCTACTTCAGTCAAGCTTAATTTATAAAATGACTCAAGGCCATCATCACAAAGTGCTATTTACATGGTGCACAGCAGAGCAGCCTGACAATTAGAGACACAAGACAAACAACTCAATTCATATTGATAATGGCCCAAAGAGTGCATAGCAAATTTATAATGAGTAAGCATTTCCTCTGGATAAAGACATTACTTTAGATTTACTTTCAAATGACAGCAGAATTGTCCAATTTACTGCATATTTACCTCAGAAATATTTAGGACTTATCTTAGAATTGCTTGATTTACCTCAGAATTACATGATTTATCTTTGTATTCTTTCATTGACCTCAGGATTGTCCAGTTTACCTCAGAATGAGCTAAGAATTACCTCAGTTACCTTATTTACCTCAGGACTACCTGATTTCCACATAATTGCTTTATTTACGTCAGTGTTATCTAAGAATCACATCAGAATGGCCAAATTTACCACAAAGTTGCAAGATTTTCCTAAAAATTTTCTTCAGAATTACATTTTCTACCTCAGACTTAGCTAAGAAATACCTGATATACCTCAGAATTGCTTAATTTACACCATACATCACTAAACATCACCTCAGTATCACAATCACCTCACTTACAACATAGTTGCCTGATTTACCTGAGAATTGGTCACAATTTACCTCATAGTTGCGTGATTTACCTCAGAATTAGGTCAGACTTACATCAGATTTGTGATGCACCACCGCATTGACTGATTTACCTCAGAAGTAGTTTAGAATTACCTGGGTTACCTCACCAATGGAATTATCAGAATTCCAAAATTCAGAATTATCTCTGAATTTTCTGATAACACTGGACAACATAGATTTTGCTTCTTGGACACTCTTGGGTGTATCTTATAGATTGTGTCCTGCTGATCACGAAAATCACCTTCAAATTAACCTATAACATCCCGTTTTTTGTTTTTTTTTTTAATCTTAATTTGTTAATTTTTCTCATATTGTAAGTCTACATATTTCGTTCACGTTATACAATGCCTTTTGTAGCTCAGGCATGTCCAGGCATGTACTCAGGGCAGGTTGCATAACTTTTGTGGAAATGATACAGCTTGGGAATGCCCGGACATTCCTAGGCTGGATAGATACTGCCTAAAAAAGCAATAAAAGCAGCACGCATACGCAGATGATAGCCTACATATTATGTTGATATCAGTTTCTATGTATTTTATTGCAACTGTTTCAAATCATATGTCCAATGTCGCAACAGCTGTGATACATTCTTCTACATTTGTGGCGAGTTCACGCTTAAGCCTCAAAGACGCACAATGACTGGACTTGTTAGGAAAGCATATGAACTGTACTTTGGTTGTAAGATTGGTGATCAAGACAAGGCCTGGGCACCTCACATTTGTTGTTCAAGATGTGCTGTCGATCTTAGAGCTTGGCTCAGAGGTACTCGGAAGGCAATGCCGTTTGCTGTCCCGATGATATTGCGAGAGCAGAAGGATCACGTAACGGACTGTTACTTTTGCCTGACTAATGTTTCTGTTTTTTTCTGATAAAAATAAGAAATCAATTGAATACCCAATTCTGCCTTCAGCCATAAGACCAGTGCCACATGACGACAGTCTTCCGATACCAGAACCACCAGAGAAATGGAGCTTAGACGAAACAGATGAAGATGCTGCAATGCACCACCTGAGCACGGCAGTGACATTGATCCGGATTTTGAACCACACATGTCTGGTGAACCTCATCTAATAACACAGTCTAAACTAAACGACCTGGTGAGGGACTTAGGTTTGTCAAAAGCAAATGAGAACTACTGGGTTCAAGACTGCAAGGATGGTGTTTGCTGTCAAAAGATACAAAAATTTCTGTCTTTCGAAGCCACCAAGATGATTTAACAAAGCTTTTTACACAGGCTGACAACCTCGTTTTCTGTACTGACTGAAGGGTTGTTCACATATTTGGGTTGCGAGTATTACCCACAAGTATGGCGTCTCTTTATTGATTCATCAGTGTTAAGCCTCAAGGCTGTCTTGTTACACAATGGCAGTGTCCACCCTTCAATACCTGTTGGCTATGGTGCACCCATGAAAGAAACATATGAAAACATGGAACTGTTGTTGAAACACATCCAGTTCACCAAGTACAACTGGAACATCTGTGGAGATCTAAAGGTAGTGGCTCTGCTACTTGGAATGCAGCTCAGATATACCAAGTACTGTTGTTACATTTGCGAATGGGACAGTCGTGATAAAGCGTCACATTACATTAAAAGGGACTGGCCACTCCGTAAGAATTTGGTTTCAGGACAGAAAAGCGTGGCACATGAACCACTTGTTGATCCGACAAAGACATGTTTGCCTCCTCTTCACATAAAACTGCTACTAATGAAACATTTCGTGAAAGCGATGAACAAGGAAGGTGAAGGTTTTCGTTATTTGAGACAAATGTTTCCAAGAATAACTGATGCCAAGATTAAAGAAGGCATTTTCATTGGGCCACAGATCACACACGTCATCAATGGCAAGCGGTTCAAAGATCTGTTAGTGGGGCCAGAGAAAATAGCCTGGAAAGCATTCAAGGATGTCGTTGAGAATTTTCTTGGCAACCACAGAGCACCAAACTACATTAAGCTGATTGACAAATTTCTTGTCACTGAAGATTCATTTCCTGCATTCACACTTGGACTTCTTCCCCACAAATCTTAGAGAAGTCAGTGACGAACATGGTGAAAGGTTTCACCAGGACATTGCCACAATGGAAAAACGGTATCAGGGCAACTGGAATCCATCAATGCTGCCTGACTATTGTTGGACACTTCAACGAGATGGACCGGACACTGAGTACAAACTAAATTAGGAGCAAAACATTTTTAGCCCCATTAAACTTATGCAGCATGTCAGAAACTTTATGCGATTAAACACGTTGTAGTCAATGAAAATTAATTTCATGTTTCACAAAATTGTTCACTTTGAAGAGGGCTATCATAATCACCAAAAACTTTTCTGGAAGCAAAACTTTTCCAAAAATTTGTTGTCCAGTGTAATATAAACAGATTATATTATTAGATTTTAGTATGACTGTTGGTGTAATTAAGGGTACCCAAACAGTTTAAACCACACAGACTAGTGGATAAATTAAAAATGCTTCAAAAATCCTCTGCAATTCTACTGAAATTGCAGATGCACACTCACTCACTCATTCACTCTCTAATTCTCTCTCTCTCTCTCTCTCTCTCTCTCTCTTTTTTTCACACACACACACACACACACACACACACATACACACACACACACACACACACATACACTATTGTATTACAAAGATTAATGGGGCAGAAGAGGAGAGTGTTGTAGCATATCTATGAGCTCTTTAAAAAAGCAGTCATTTAATTGATTCATCTGAATTTACTTCTTTTATTTGCTGTATATTGCTGCTTAATGCCTTACTTTTTGCTGTGTCGCCAAAAACACAGCTGTTATTGCAGGACAATTAATTCTAATCCTGTGGGTGTGTGGTGGTAATGTATTGTCATCAAGACGCTTTCTTTACAATGACCAGGTGGCCTACGGGAGATCAGGGCTCAGAAAAAATGGCCTTCGTGATTAAGCAGAAAAATGATGAACAGCTCACTAAAAATCTCCACAGAGATGTTCAGCAGTTTAGTGAGATTCCCATCAAGGCTGAGGGCAGTCATCCGAGCTTTTGTGTTGGATGACATTCTCACTTCTCCTTTTCAGTCCACATGATTTTTATTGCAGTTTGAGTGTATAGGGATGTCAGATATAATTCAGTTAAATTGCACCTGTATAGCGATTTTAACAATAGTCCTTTTCGCAAAGCAGCTTTACATAGAGTAAATCAATGGTCTAGACCTAAATTCCTAATAAGCAAAAAGCAAACCCTGCTGAGACAGAATGAGAAAGAAACTTTGAGATTCAAAAGGATTCCCACCGTGAGCACAGGAACAACAGATGGATGTTGTAAAATAATAATTTGATTATAAAGTCATACAGTGAAAAGGCAGATTGGTTGAAAATATACGGGACGTCAGGTAAGAGTGAATAGAAGTGTAAGAGCGAAGCTCATAAACTGGACCATACCGTAGAGTTCAATGACTTTCAACTCAAAATGTAAAAACTGCACAAGCATTAGACGTGGTTGCTTGCATTTGGTCCATTTTTGGTCGACAATCAACATTCTGTGAAAATCCCTATATATGGATGCTTATTATTAAGCCATTTTAGACTTACCATTGCATAACCATCCCGTACTGTACCTCAATTCAATGATCTTATTTCACCTCTCGGTGGACTCAACGATATAGTCATCTGTTATATGGGTGGCACAAACCTGCAGAAGACCTGCAGATGAAAAGGAGCTTGAACTTTTCAAATGTTAAAACTATCAACATAAGATATGAATGGAAATACCTGCACTTCAACATTCCAATACAAAGGTTTGTAGCTTTTTTATTTCTTTTTTCTTTTTCTTTTTTTTCTAAAAGGTTCTTAGATTAAATGAATAAATGAATATATGCTAAATATTTTGGTCCTGATGATTGTGTCAGCCTGGCTGGTGTTCATTTGATGGTTGTGAGTTTAAATCCCAGTGCTAGGTCTTTTAGCAACACACTTAACTGCTCAGCACTGTTTTTCAATGAAATAGACCTGAATAAAAGCTGATGGAAGTACAGTACCATTCACACAAAATGCGTCTCTTATTTTATCTCCACCTCTCACTTTGTCTGACTGTCTATTTCTCTCTCTGTCTCTTTCATTTAGCTATTATTATTTGTATTTCAGTGCTGTTGGGCCCAGATCTTTATGAATCCATTCACTCTAGTGAAATATACACTTTATCCACTTCATTGTCCCGCTCCAGGTTGATTTAAATGGCAGGGTGTATTCTGGACGCTGTTAAAATGGATGGCCATTAAGGCATAAAAAGCCATAACTGTGGTAGATATGGAAATTACCAACAAACCTCTCCTACCTCCCTTTTCTCACCTCATATTTTCTCTCTATTTCGGTATTCATCAAGAAAGAAGACATATTCGCTGCAAGGCCTAGAAACACATACACTTATGGATCTGCACCCCTTCAGTAGTATGCTGTCACCTTTGATCAGTATGATAT
Organism: Noturus placidus; assembly: GCA_022414735.1. Lineage (NCBI taxonomy): Eukaryota > Metazoa > Chordata > Actinopteri > Siluriformes > Ictaluridae > Noturus > Noturus placidus. The sequence goes on along the minus strand of JAFFST010050617.1, from coordinate 39,885 downwards.
GAATCCATTTCACTTCATTTTCAGAGTAGATTTTTACAGAAAATCATTTTTCTTTTTTACTCTGCAAAGGAGAGTACTGGCTGGGTGAGATTCAATATGCACTCAGCTTGTCGTTAGTAGCCTAATTATGATTGAAAATGACACGTTACCTTTCATGTAACGAGACAATATACTGAGGCATTGATGTAAAACATTTTTGCAGGATGAAAGTGAAAAACGCTTGAAAAAAAATAATAATAAAGGTCTTGCCCGAACCCATAGCATAGTGCTGGTTCTCTATTCAAAGATGGTGATTACATTTCCTTGTAAGCTATGGTTTATTTTAACATTAATGGTAATAAAGCCACAAGGAAATGGAAGCGCAGTGTTCAACAGAAAGATATTTTCTGTAAAACGGAAGTACATTATGAGCAGATAGTTAAAAATGCTACCGAATGTCCAAGGGATAGACATTTTGTTGGAGGATTGAGATCTCAATCTGTATGCTGATCAAAGTTGCCAGATCTTTATATTTTGTCTTTCCTTTTTTGAGGAGCAAATTGAGCAGATCAAACCAAAGAATTATTAAGATTCTGTATATCATATTCCAACAAAAATTCTACAATGTAATCGTTCAATTGACCCAGTTTTCCAAACCCGGGCGATTCAAATTGCCAATTACCCAGAATTATTTCCTAAATATTTGGCAGTGGCCAAAAAAAGCAAAGAATCCCTTTTCAGTTGACAAATTTTATTTTATATATATATATATATATATATATATATATATATATATATATATATATATAT
>JAFFST010050617.1:27682-39076 GCA_022414735.1 Noturus placidus | reverse complement strand
ATATAAAGAGATTTCAAATTGAACCAAATATGAAAGCAGCCAAATTACCTTTAAAAACTTCACTTCATTTCTATAATTTACTAAAGATAAAGATAGCTGTGATGCCATGTGTGCTTCTAAAAATGTTTATTCTCAGCTCTTAATGATTAACAACTCATATTTCCTCAATAAGTACTATCTTCTACACATCATAAGTCATTATTTCTGCATCTTTCAGTCAAGAACACATATTTTTGTACTTGCTAAAGACCAAATCTCGTTGCTAAAGTAAAAACAACTTGCCCTTTTGAACCGTTCTTATACTTGATAATGAACCTAGCAACTCCACTCTCAGATCTCAAATAAATAACTTGAATTTCCTGAACATAAGTGCAACAAGATGATCAGATTATCCTTGTGTGCAGTATTATTGGACTTGAGGGGGCTACAATCGAGCCATTTCAAGATGTAATTACTCCAGAGACAGATGTAGCGAGATGTTATTGGTTTGTAGACTGTTAGATTGGAGCTGTTATTGATGATGTTCTACAGTGGGGCCACACATTCAAGTCTCATATTCATGAATTGAGTTCCTCACTTATTAACCAGCCACTTGACTCAGACTTCAAAGCTTACAACTTGCAATTCGACTCCATATCCAGAGCTTATGACTTGAAGCTGATCTCAGACTGAAAAATGTATGACTCAAAACTTGATTCAGACTTCAAAGCATATGACTCGCTACTCTTCACAAACGTCAAAGCTTAGGACTCACCTTGCATTTTAAGTTTTAAGACTTTAATGGTTAATCAGACTTCAAAACCCGACTCACAACTGGACTCAAACAAAATTTATGACTCAAAATTCATCTTTGACTTTGAAGATCATGACCCTCAACCCCTCACAGACTTTGAGCTCATAATAATAATAATAATAATAATAATAATAATAATAATAGTTTTTTTTTTTTTTTTTTTTTTTTTTTTGTAGCACCTTTCTACAAGTTCAAGAACACATTGCACTTCATATACATCTAACAGGACAAAATATACATTTCAACAGAAGTTATTACTGGAAATAAGACAACAATCAGTAATAGACAGATATTGTGCTGAGAAAAGATACGTTTTAAGCTGAGTTTTAAGGATAAAAAAATAGAGACTCTTAGGTGCAACTACACTGAAAGATCACCCACCAAAAGTGCAAAGACGAAATCTAGGGACAGACAAAATTTGGAATCAGAAGAACGAAGAGTGCATACTGGTGTGTATGGATGGTAAATAGTCTGCATTTATGTAGCACATTTATCCAAAGCACTTTGCACTGTGTCTCATTCACCCATTCACACACACATGCACACACACACACACACACACACACACACACACACACACACACCAATGGTAGCAGAGTTGCTATGCAAGGTACTAACTTGCCATCGGGAGCAACTTGGGGTTCAGTGTCTTGCCCAAGGACACTTCAGCATGTGGAGTCATGTGGGCCGGGAATCAAACCACCAACTCTACGATAAGTGGACAAACCGCTCTACCACATGTGGCTGATAACATATATAATGGGGTGTCAGATAATTGATAGCTTTGTGTGCCAAGAGAAGAATTTTAAACTTAATATACCTTGAGACAGGCATCCAGTTAAGACTAAACAAGATGGGAGTAATGTCTGCAGAATGCTTAGTATTAGTGAGAACTCTAGCTGCTGTTTTGGTTGTATTGTAATCGGGTAATGGTTTTAGCTGGTAGGCCTGTAAAGACTGAGTTACAGTAGTCGGCACATGATTATATGAAAGCATTAATTTGTGATCCTGTATCCTTCAATGTCCATTAAGAATGAGGCGAAGTGGTACGATGTGACGTAGATGGAAGAAAGCAGTTTTAGCCATGGTTCTAATGTTGGCTTCAAAAGTAAGAGATGGATCAAAAGTGATTCCCAGATTCTTAATGGTTTTAGAGGGTCAGGTCAGATTTCCATCAATATTGACACAAATGTGAATATATGCAGCCCAGAAATCATGATCTCAGTTTTGTCAGCAATGAATTTGAAGAAATTACTGTTTAACATTGATACACTCAGTTAATGAGCTGGTGGCACGTGTTTCATCAAAAGGTGCGGAAGTATAAATCTGAGTGTCATCAGCATGAACAGTAAAGTTTTAGTAAAAGTCCCTAGTGTTGCATTAACACCCAGAGTGTTCATTTGTGTCCAATAGATTTATTTAAACAGTATAGGGTGTAAATTCAACACTCTGGATTTTAAATCAACACTGGGGATTTTGCTGTGTAGCAGTCATAACCATGATCTGACCTAGTCGGAGAACTAGTAGTGGACCTAGTATAGAACCCTGTGGGATACCCTGAGTGAGAAGAGCAGGATGGGATTCGTTTTTCTCAATTGAGATGAAATATTGTCTGCTAGTGAGGTAGGGAGAAAACCAGGATAGAGCAGTGTCAGTAATACCAATATCTGAATGTCAGGAGAGGAGTGTTTTGTGACATACAGTGTCAAAAGTGGAGCTCAGGTCAAACAAGAATAGAACACTGAAAAATCCAGAGTCAGTAGAGAGGAGGAGATCATTAATAACCTTCAAGAGAGCAGGTTCAGTGCTGTGGAATAGGTGAAAACCAGATCGGAAAGAGTCATATAGATTATTAGCTGCAAGATATGATTGTAACTGGGAGGCTACAACTTTTCCAGAAGTAGATATGGTTAAGGCAGGTTAGAAATAGGATGATAGTTGCAGACGGAAGATGGATTTAAGTTGGGATCTTTAAAGACTGATGTGACAGCAGCATTTTTTTCAAGATCAGTTGGAACAATGGCAGATGCATGAGATGCATTTATCATATGTTCAAGAAGGAAGATTGGAGCACAGTCCAACAGACAGGATGATGAGTTAGAATGTAAAATTAAATTCATGACTGATGATGGGCAAGTTGGAGTGAAGGTGGAGAAAGGGTGGACAGGGTGCTCAGACAGTGAATGTTTGGTAAATGGAAACCATTTTATCTTGACCGAAGTTCATCAGAGCTGTATGAGCCCTGAGCTGGCGGGTGAATTAGCTTGTTCACCATAGCAAATATGGCTCTAGGTCTGCAGCTTGCTTGCTGAATAATAGAGGAAAAATACATTGAACATGCAATGTTCAGTGCTGTTCTATACTTCAGCTGATGTTCTGGAAGAGATAATGATTGAACAGAGAATACTGTTTTTCTACAGAGTCATTCAAGACTCTGTAGAAAAACCCCCTCTCTTCATTGTCCGCAGTTCAGGAGTAAACCAAGGCGATGAGTGAGAAGATGAGGGAGTACTCCTCAAGAGCATCTGAGATAGCTGAATTCTAATTTGATAAGATGTTTGAAGAACAGGAAAATTTCAGAGAGTCAGATGGTAAGGGTGTACAGACAGAGGTGGAGAATGATGAGGGGTCGACTGCTTTTAGATTGCGATAAGTTAGCACAGTTTTCTTACAGCGAGTGAAATTCAATGACAATTCTATAAGTGTATGATCATAGATTCCAATTTGTGTACCAGTTGTAGAAACATCATTAAGACCTGATGGACAGACGATGTCAAGTATATGCCCATGGGTATGGCTAGACAAATTCACATGCTGTGTTAAATTGAAGCATTCTGGGACATTCATGAGTTCAGTTGTATTTGAATGGTCAGTGTCAACATGGATAATGAAATCACCCAGCAGTATAACATGGCATGACATACCACAGGCAAGAGGGAGTATTTCACTAAGTTCAGAGGAAAAAAATGAGGCTGATCATTTGGAGGACGGTAAATCAATAACACAATGAGAGGAGATTCACCAAAAATCTTGAGAGTACAAGTAAATTTAGTTGTAAAAAGGCATTAGGTGTTTGTCAGGTTTCATTTAGCAGTAGTATGTACAGTTTTTATCAGTGATGAGTTCATTGAGAATTGAAGCTTGTTTGTTAGAGAGCGACAGTTCAATAGTATCAAATCCTGAAGGAACAAATTGTTTTGATGTGGAGTAGTGACTCATAACTCATTTGGATTGAACTTCAAAGCCTATGACTCATAATTCATCTTGGACATGCCTGTGACTCTTATCTGGATTCAGACTTCAATGCATATGATTCATAGCTTGACTCCGACTGCACAACGTATGACTCACAACTCTTCTCAGACTTCGAAGCTTATGTCTTTTAAATCATCTTGAATGAGTCTCAACTCATAACTTGAATGAGCCTTCAAAGCATTTGATTGACAAACTGATCAACTGATGAGTTTGCGACTCATTAATTGTCTTTGACTTCAAACCCATCTCAAACAGCAAAGCTTATGACTCGTATCTCAAATCTGACTTCCAACGTCTATGTATCACAAATTGCCTCGGACTACAAAGGGAACTAGACTTGTAACTCGACTTATTACTAGCAACTCATCTTGGACTTTGAGGGTTAAGACTCCTAATCAGAATTCGACTTCAAAGCCTGTGACTCACAATATGACTCGTTTATGACTCGCAAATTGCCTTTCGGCTTCAAATATGACGTAAATCTTATGATGCAAAACACGACTTCAAAGCATATGACTCAACTAGACATAATATTAATCTTACTTCAAATGACTCGTAAAGTGACTCAGACCTTTAAAGCTTATGACCCCCAATTTGAACTAGACTTCCAATTCACCGACATGTGACTATAATACTTCATGCATAAAAATATAAATAAATTTAAAAAATCAATTGTCATATCCTATTTATTTCAGAAATTATATATTGGTAAGAAAAAATTATTTAATTGAAATCACAACTCTCATGCTGAATGAGACTAACCATCCCTGGAAATGAGAAAATTGGGTTGCCAGTGGGGGGCCAGAGGAGTCTGTTCTCAACATAGATCCTTTCTAAAAGCTCTCCTGTGGACGTTCAGTGTTTTTGAATCCCGGGCGTTTCCGTTTAGGCGTAATTAATGCACCGTTTTAAAATTGGCCCTGCATTTGGTCTGTTAGCATAAATGAGAAATGTCACATGGAAATATATATATATATATATATATATATATATATATATATATATATATATCCTAATCATTTGCCAGTTCCTTGATAAATGAGCTGATAGCTTCATCCTCTTGAGCTTTCTCACCTAAATGGACTTTTTTTTTGCGTGCGTGTTTGTGTCTGCTGACAAAACACGTCGACACACAATCGACCTGGGGTGTGAGTGAGCGAGCGCTGGAGGTAATTTGCTATCCCATAGGAGATGGTGTGATTTTGAAAGCGATGGGAAACACACTCGGTAAACTTGTCTCCTCTGGAGAGCTCACCTTTAATTTCTCTCCCAATCCCCAGGAAGACACATCCTAATCAGGAGATACCTGTTTAGTGGTGTGTGTGTGTGTGTGTGTGTGTGTGTGTGTGTGTGTGTGGGTGTGCGTGTGTGTGTGTGTGTGTGTGTCTGTGTGTTTATTAGTCAGTGAGTTGCTTTCATGATGAGTAAATGTGTATTATGGAGAATGTTCATATGTGTGTACTTGTGTATTTCCTGTCGAATTACTTTGCGTGAGCGTGAATGTGTTAGTGTGTTGATGTCGAGTGTATTCCAAATCTCCTGTCTGTTTGGTCGTAGCGTGTATACACACAACCTCACACTCGTAACCTGTAATTACCAGAGCAAGAAAAACCACGGAAAAAAAAAAACAAACAAAACAAATTAAACTAGAGTGTAAAAGATTCCAACAATAAGGCCTTAAATCTCACGTCCAGTTGTTTTTGCATTAATCCTCAAGCTTTCAATTCTCTCTCTTCATTGATTGATATGAACTTCATGGGCCTTGAAAATTCAGGATAGAACATGATGTTCTTTGACTGATTTGGCTGTTTCTGCCCTCGAGGCACCGAGCTCTGTCTCTAAGTGCAACTTCAAAGTCCTCGTGCTGGAATAATAATACACGGCGGAAAAGTTTTGGCATGAACCGCGAAAAGTTCAAAGGGCCGAAGTGCTTATTTCCTGCTTCTCCATAACGTCAAGTGCAGATTAACCACCACTGTGTTCCAAGTACCTGACCTTTTCTTTTAAAGCAAAGGTTTTCACAGTAATTTGTTGATCTCGTATTCAGTCCAGTTCAGTTTAGATCAAATTCCGTCCGTTGGCTTTTAATTACAATTGTATTTAATTACATTTAATTTATTTACAACTCAGTGACAGTAAATAAAAGCCAATTTAATTGCAGTATACGATTTTTCTATGTAATCTGTCCTCCCATCTTTGAAAGGTATTATTTTCGATCCTTTGTATTTCCTGATTTCTGTCTAAATGACATTGAAAAAAAAAAATCTTGTTCAGCAAATAATAAAATGAGAGCGTTGAAGATCTCAAACCAGGCTCTATGATTCTCTCTTTTTACTTTTTTTTCCTTCTTCTTCATTTTCATTACGGTTTCATTATGGCCGGTCTCATTTTAATACAGGAATTAAATGTCTTTTAGTAGCAAAGGGACCAGTGTTACCCCAGTGATAACGACCAGCCTAAGTGTACTTATTCAGGTTACTTTCTGAATGTTAGCAATTTGTGCGGCTTTTGTATTCTGTAATCTCATAAAAATCTTCAATCGAGAGCCTTAAAAGTGGCTGAGAGTCCATACGTTGGTCATGTGACTGTTCGTCTACATCTTGATTGTCTTGAAACAACTGATTGTGAATCTTTTATTTCCCTTTCCTTCAGTCTGTATCGGATCACCAGGGTTTTGCATTTGAGGTCAAAATGCCACAAATTTCGCAATTCTCCTGTTTTTCAAACACGTACAATTGAGGTCATAAGTTTACACACGTCTTGCAGAATCTGCAAAATGTTAATTAATGTCCTCAGCAGTTAAACTGCCCACAGTTCAGAAAAATCATCCAGGTCCTGCACATTCTATGCTTTTCCAGTCTCTTTCAACAGTGGCTATAGGATTGAGCTTGAGATCCATCTTTTCACACTGAGGATGACTGAGGGACTCGTACACATGTACACTATTACACAAGGTGCAAACGCTCACTGATTGTTACGATTCCCCCCTTGAAGTGGAGTGCATTGTGCATGCAACCTGTTCTTTTCCGAGCCGGCTTTCATGACTATTCAAACACATGGACGTTGTTGACATAATTGACACTTAAACACGTGGACTTTGTTTATGTTTTTGTCACGTCTCCTCCCCATGATTGTCATTGGTTAACCTGTCTCATGATGGTATTGTTCCCAGCTGCACTCTATCGCAATGCTAATGTGTCTGGCTCAAATACCGCACTCCGTCGAGCACACTGCGCGGAATATTCATTGAGAAATCTTTGTGAATCATAGTGTTAACGAGTGTGTTTAGTTAATCTTCACAGCCATGCTAAAAAAATGTCATAGTCCTAGTTCATGCCACGCTTTCACGTTTAGTATCTTGTTTTGTTTGGTCCACGTTAGTGAGGTCTAGACTGGTTTCTCCGCCAAACAGTCTAGAGCCTTTGTCTATGATAAACGCTTCATGTTCGGATATACTGACCCTGTCTTCTGTATACCACAACTATGTCTTCTGCCTAGCCCTTTCTGACTCTGTTTGCTGATCGCCTGACCCTTTGCCTGTTTTTTTTTTTGATTACTCTGTGTGGATTCCGTGTTTTGGATCTACTGCCTTGCCTCTCTTTTATTAAAAACAGTTCATCTGCATTTGTGTCCAGCCATATCAATCTCTCGTCACGAGACATTACACTGATGCTCAAGGCGGCAACACGATACGTTAAGAGTTAGGGGCGTGTAAACTTTAAAACAGGACAATTGGTGTAAATTGTTTTGGTTTTTTTTTTGTCTTGTGGGAAACATGTCAATATCTCATGTAGCTTCTGAAGTGCAGTACAAAAAAAAAAAAATCTTTAAGCAAAATAATAATTGATACCAATCATCCTGTTTAAAAATGTACACACCCCTTGCTCTTAATAGCCACCGTTGGAAAGGGAGCAATTATGCAGAAGATGCTGGAAAAGGAAAGCATGTGCAGGATTTTTTTGTGCAGGGCAGTGGGCAACAATGTATCATTCCTCAAAGACAAAAAAATAATCTCTGGGTAAAGTTGGCATTTCTTCCACATGAGCATTTCTCTCAGGACAGCATTGAAAAAAACATGCACAGCTTTGCATAATGAATGAGCTAAAAGTGAAACAGCAACACCTTAGTTCAAGATGATTTCACAGGAAAAAAAAAATGTACAAAATGCTTCTTTCTTTATTAAGAAAGACATTAGCATGCTAATGAATATTAATGAGCATCGCTGTTATGCATATGAATATTCATGCTCGGTGCATGGCTAGAGTGAAAAAAAAAAAAACAAACAGGCTGTGAATTTACAGTTTATATCATTAAAAACATTTATACCGCAGGCTGTTGAACTCTTGAGTCTGATTGGTTAGAAAGTGTTTGTGTAATGGTTTCTCTGCAACTTGAAAAACTGCATGAAAAACTTCACTTCATCACAACACCCCGTCCTTGATTACATTCATATAACAGTGCAACATGGAAGGTTTTCTTCCCTACATGGACATGATTGTTACTTTATAGACACAAAAATGTCTGCAAACGATCTACAGCAGCCCTAGGGTAAGGGGGCGGGGTTAATTACTTCATTCACATGGAGCACTTGTGTAGAATTCATAGGATTCATGAGGCTGGTGTAAGAGTACGGTAGAGAAGAAAATGTCTCATGCCTTCAGATGCTTAGAAACATCAATCATTTGAAAACAGACTACAGCTGGCTTCAGCATCACACTCCAACCTTGCCTTTTTCAAGGACAGTGCACGAGAGAAAGGAGTGGAAACTTGGAAAGGAAAAAATATAAACCTCAGCCATTTAACACAAATTTCTAAAAATAGTCTCGGATGCACGCGGATGTGTTGATGGATGAAGTTAAGGACTGTAGTCTCTTTTGTGCGAGTCATTACGTCTCTTTTTTTCGCCTTTTAAAAGAAAAACCCCATTTGATTAAATGGGTTTGTTTTTCCTCTGATGCAACAGCAGTTCCATTTGTAACATGTACTAGAAAAAAAATATTAAAAAAGTCCTCAAAATATAAAAATAGACTCAAAACTGATTATTTTATAATGCTTTTGTTTTGTTTAAAGGTACAACGCACTCATCTCTCTTGTATTCTTAGCGCTGCTCTGTCCGAAACAAAACCCTGATCACTACCTAGTGCACTAATTTAACTAATTTACCTGTCAGACAGTATGTCTGTCTGACTATTTGTCCCTCTACCTGTCTCTCTATCCATCTCTCTGTCAGTTGTTATGTCTGTCTACTCTCTGTCTCTCTGTTTGCCTATTTACCAGTCTGTCTCTTTGTCTTTCTGTCTTCCTACATGTCTATCTATCTATCTATCTATCTATCTATCTATCTATCTATCTATCTATCTATCTATCTATCTATCTATCTATCTATCTATCTATCTATCTATCTTTCTGTCTGTTTACCTGGTTGATGTAGTAAACATTACAGTATAGTGGCCTACACACTGTGCTTATACAGTTATCTGTATTAGATGGATAACAGAGAGAGAGAGAGAGAGAGAGAGAGAGAGAGGGATTTGCTGTATTGGTGTGTCATGGCGCTGATAATGATGATGTGGCTGAAGAAACACTGACACGATCATCACTTACTGAACAAAAAGCAGCAGACTGTTGTTTAAAAGCAGGAATTAACAAATTTAACAACAGGTTAACAGCAAAGGCAAAATACTTAACCCTGCAACACACACACACACACACAGACACACACACACACACAGACACCAAAACAGAGTTCAGACGTTTACGGCTTCAACAAACATGCAAACACAGAGTGTGAAAATATGTGTGTGTGTGTGTGTGTGTGTATGTATTGCAGGGTTAAGTATTTTGCCTTAGGGTTTAGTGTGTTTGCTGTCGGAGCAGTGTCTCTATTTTTCAGCCAAAAAAATTTTAACTTTAAAAATAAAAATAACTTTTATTTCAGCCATGAACGCTTTGAACGCCTTGTGGACAATATCCTGCTCACTGTTTGAAATCCCACAAATGCTCATACAAATAATGTGTATGAGAAGCGTACCTGTACTGTATGCATGGCTTATAGATTGCATAAGGTCTGTTTTAGTGATTTGGGACGCAAATGGGTTGATTGTGGTGAGTCATGTGATATGGTGTTTATGTAGTTTATCTAGTGAATAGGTCATGGGGATTTGGTGGTGAGGTATTTGTGATGGTGTTTGGTTTGGGACACGTCCACAGTGGAATGATGATGTCCCATTTAATGATGACTGAGTCTGATAAATTGTAATAAAAGCCCCATATTGCCTTAGACATAACTGATGATAAAATCCATATCTCATCTATGTTTAATTCACTTTCATTCACTACTGTTTTACTTTTTGTGACAAATTCCAAAACCTCAGCATTTCACGTAATAAATATTTCATTTCTATTGTGTTGCAGTGTGTATGTGTGAAGTTGTGCAGTTATTATCCCAGCTCTCTACCTCTTCTTTACACACACTTGCCCCAAGGAAACACGTCTTTCTTCTCCGCACCCTTTGACTAATCCTTCTCAACTTCTTCTTATTCGTTTTTTGCCCTCCAGCCCACCTGCGCTGTCCTGACTAATTTAAACAAGCTTGCAGGTGTGAACGATGTCTGAGGAAGAGGGAGCACAAAGATGAAAGAGGGATGTTCTGTACGTACTTTCTGTTCATGCTTCCTAGTTAAATTCCTACAGCATACATACAGTATCTCACAATGGTGAGTACACCCCTAACATTTTTGTAAACATTTGATTATATCTTTTCATGTACAACACTGAAGAAATGACACTTAGCTACAATGTAAAGTAGTGAGTGTACAGCTTGTGTAACAGTGTAAATGTGACGTCTCAGCCCGCGCCGGACTCAAGTTCCCAGAATGCACCGCCAGCGCGCATGTGCTCTGGTTCCCCGGAATTATAGGCTGCACACCTGAAGCCAATCTGACAGTCAGCATAAAGCTCAAACACACACCGAACGCAGACGCGAAGTATACGTCCTAGTGAGCGATTCCTAGAGTTACCGAGCATTCATTACCCGTGTTTGATTTCCGTGTTTTCGACCCAGTTTACCGTTTCTCGTTTACGACTCCGTCTGAAGCCCCGTTTGGATTATTCGCCCGATCGCCTGACCCTTGCCTGTTTTCTCGACTTTGATTCTCGCCTCATCCATCTCCCCGGGGGTATTCGCCCGATTGCCTGACTCCCGCCTGATCTCCCGCAATTGCTGTCCAACCAACCCAACCGGTACGTGACAGAATACTTTGCCTCTATATGGACACAGCAGGAGATCCGCGTTTGACCGCGGCCCTCGAGGGACATGGACGAATGCTTAGCGCGCAAGCTGCACA
>JAFFST010050617.1:11825-25658 GCA_022414735.1 Noturus placidus | reverse complement strand
CGGACCGCCAAAAGGCTCAGTTCTCGTCAGGCACGCTGGGCCCTCTTCTTCAACCGGTTTGACTTTGTGCTATCATACCGGCCAGGGTCTAAAAACGTCATAGCCGACGCCCTTTCTCGACAGCACCAGACGTTACGCTCCACACAAGAGGAGTATATCATCGACCCAGCTCGTGTCTGTAACACCCTCGAGTGGGAAGTAGATCAACAGCTGGCGCAGGTCCCACGCGAGCAGGTACCACCGGAGTGTCCCGAAGGACGTCTGTTCGTCCCTGAGAACTACCGACAGGACCTAGTCATCTGGGCGCACTCGGTTCCGGGGACGGGTCACCCCAGGATCCACCGCACCCGTGCTCTGTTACAAGAGAAATACTGGTGGCCAGGGATGCACAGAGACGTCTCTCGAATAGTGTTCTCCTGTTCCACGTGTGGACAACACAAGGTTCCCCGTTCACTCCCTCCAGGGAAACTGGTACCCCTACCCACGCCCGAACGCCCCTGGTCTCACTTAGCGATTGACTTCATCACTAATCTACCCCCGTCCCAGCACCAGACGGTGGTATGTGTCATAGTGGACAGATTTTCCAAAGTCGTGCGCTTCCTGCCGTTGCCCGGTCTCCCATCTGCGATCACCACAGCCGAACTCTTGTTCCAACATGTGTTTAGATACTTCGGGATTTCCGAGGAGATCGTTTGTGACCGGGGTCCACAGTTTACGTCTGGAGTCTGGGCGGGATTTATGAAAAAGATGGGTGTCAAAGGTCAACCTCACCTCTGGGTACCACCCACAGAGCAACGGGCAAGCGGAACGAGTGAACCAAGAGCTGGTGCAGTTTTTAAGATCGTACTGCTCCAATCACCCCGATGAATGGAGTACCTTCCTGCCGTGGGCCGGACACGCCCAGAACTCCCTCCGGCATTCCACCACCGGACTTACTCTTTTCCAATGTATGCTGGGGTACCAACCCCCCATGTTCCCGTGGAACGCGGAGTCCACCCCCTCGCCCGCCATGGACCAGTGGTTTCGTCAAAGTGAGCGAGTCCGGACAGAAACCCATCGACATCTAAAGGCAGTCTCGGCCATATACAAATGAAAGGCAGATCGTCGATGCAACGACCCTCCTGCTTATGTGCTAGGTGACCGAGTGTGGCTAGCGGCAGGAAACTGGCACCGAAATACACAGGTCCGTTCAAGATTCTCAAAAAGGTCAACGAAGTGACTTACCAATTGGCCCTGCCCCGTCACAGTCGGCTGTCCCCCTACTTTCATGTGTCGCAGCTCAAACCCGTGGTGAGTGGGCCTCTCACCGCCGAGGTGCCGTCGGTCACTCCCCATGGGCCCCTAGAGATTGACGGGCAGCCCGCCTACCAAGTACGTCGGATACTCCATTCACGACGTAGAAGAGGTGGCTCCGTGGAGTATCTAGTGGATTGGGAGGGCTACGGACCGAAGGAGCAGAGCTGGGTTCCCCGGAGAGACATCCTCGATCTGCAAATGCTCAGGGAATTCCACCAGGACCATCCGACTCTTCCACGGCCCCGGCCACGGGGGAGACCGAGAAGGCATTTGGCTCCCGGTGGGAGCCCTTTGGGGGGGGCTCTGTGACGTCTCAGCCCGCGCTGGACTCAAGTTCCCAGAATGCACCGCCAGGGCGCATGTGCTCTGGTTCCCTGGAATTATAGGCTGCACACCTGAAGCCAATCTGACAGTCAACATAAAGCTCAAACACACACCGAACGCAGACGCGAAGTATACGTCCTAGTGAGCTATTCCTAGAGTTACCGAGCATTCATTACCCGTGTTTGATTTCCGTGTTTTCGACCCAGTTTACCGTTTCTCGTTTACGACTCCGTCTGAAGCCCCGTTTGGATTATTGGCCCGATCGCCTGACCCTTGCCTGTTTTCTCGACTTTGATTCTCGCCTCATCCATCTCCCCGGGGGTATTCGCCCGATTGCCTGACTCCCGCCTGATCTCCCGCGATTGCTGTCCAACCAACCCAACCGGTACGTGACAGTAAATTTGCTGTCCCCTCAAAATAACTCAACACACAGCCATTAATGTCTAAACTGCTGGCAACAAAAGTGAGTACACCCCTAAGTGAAAATGTCCAAATTGGGACCAATTAGCCATTTTCCCTCCCCGGTGTGATGTGAGTTGTTAGTATTACAAGGTCTCAGGTGTGAATGGGGAGCAGGTGTGTTAAATTTGGTGTCATCGCTCTCACACTCCCTCATACTGGTCACAGGAAGTTCAACATGGCACCTCATGGTAAAGAACGCTCTGAGGATCTGAAAAAAAGAATTGTTGCTCTACATAAAGATGGCCTATAAGTAGATTGCCAAGACCCTGACACTGAGCTGCAGCACGGTGGCCAAGACCATACAGCAGTTTAATAGGACAGGTTCCACTCAGAACACGCCTCGCCATGGTCCACCAAAGAAGTTGAGTGCACGTGCTCAGCCTCATATCCAGAGTTTGTCTTTGGGAAATAGACATATGAGTGCTACCAGCATTGCTGCAGAGGTTGGGGTGGGGTTTCAGCCTGTCTGTGCTCAGACCATACGCCGCACACTGCATCAAATTGGTCTGCAAGGCTGTCATCCCCGAAGGCAGCCTCTTCTAAAGATGATGCACAAGAAATCCCGCAAACAGTTTGCTGAAGACAAGCAGACTAAGGACATGGATTACTGGAACCATGTCCTGTGGTCTGATGAGACCAAGATAATCTTATTTTGTTCAGATGTCAAGTGTGTGTGGTGGCAACTAGGTGAGGAGTACAAAGACAAGTGTGTCTTGCCTACAGTCAAGCATGGTGGTGGGAGTGTCATGGTATGGGGCTTCATGAGTGCTGCCAGCAATGGGGAGCTACAGTTCATTGAGGGAACCATGAATGCCAACATGTACTGTGAGATACTGAAACAGAGCATGATCAGTATGCAGTATTCCAGCATGATAACGACCCCAAACACACCTCCAATACAACCACTGACTTGCTAAAGAAGCTGAGGGTGAAGGTGATGGACTGGCTGAGCATTTCTCCAGACCTAAACCCTATTGAGCATCTGTGGGGCATCCTCAAACAGAAGGTGGAGGAGCACAAGGTCTCTAACATCCACCAGCCCCGTGATGTCGTCATGTAAGAGGACTCCAGTGGCAACCTGTGAAGATCTGGTGATCTCCATGCCCAAAATGGTTAAGGCCATGCTAGAAAATAATGTTGGCCACACAAAATATTGACACTTTGGGCCCAATTTGGACATTTTCACTTAGGGGTGTACTCACTTTTGTTGCCAGCAGTTTAGACATTAATGTCTGTGTGTTGAGTTATTTTGAGGAGACAGCAAATTTACACTGTTACACAAGCTGTACACTCACTACTTTACATTGTATCAAAGTGCCATTTCTTCAGTGTTGACACATGAAAAGATATCATCAAATAATTACACAAATGTGAGGGGTGTACTGTATGTGGGTATTATCTATACTGTATATGTGTATTATCGAAATAAAAAAAAAAAACTGCAAACATTTCACAGATTCCGGAATAGAACATACATGCGAGTGTGTGTGTGTGTGTGTGTTTGTGTGTGTGTGTGTGTGTGTTCATAAATATTCCGCAACAAATTCCCAAGCATGTTCACAGCATAGTTGCTTTGTATTTAGCCACACCCACAAAATTCCATAAAAGGCAAAGCTCACAGAGAGCTGAAAATAACAAAATGACAAATAAACGGATCTTCCAGTGATGAAGTTCAGCTATTTTTCCCAGATTTTTTCTGATTTAATAGACAACCTGAAATCAAAACTAATGTTTGTTTGTTTTTAATTTTTTGGCTTAGGTCTGATTGCGCACAGTTAATTTTCAAAAGTAAAATTCACAATGACACTCTTCCTGGTCTCTAAATGGCTTAATGCTTTGTAAATTATATATATATATATATATATATATGTGTGTGTGTGTGTGTGTGTGTGTGTGTGTGTGTGTGTGTAATTAAGTAATACATTTGTAAGATGAACCAAAATATAAAAACCCATCATGTGTCATCATTATGTAGCTCAGCCATTGCAGCATGCGAGCTACCATAGACACACACTAACACCTCCCCCTGTTATAGGGCGCCATTACTTTCCCCCTTAATTTAATTTCTCGTCTTTTTTGCCTTAATGTTTTGGTCTTAAACAGCTGAATTTCACAAAATAATCATTAAATTGCAGTGCAATTGAAATAAATAAGCGATTTAAACTCGACAGCGCACTCTGTATATATAAAATCGGAGCAACTCATCAGCAGTTCTGTGACTCGAAGCCAATTAATCGAGGTTTGCATTAGTGAGTCTCCTTACATGCAAATATACTCCTTACACACTCGATTCAGTTTAAAAAGTTAGCGGAAAGTCTCCAGCAACTAGATTTCCAGCGGGGGAATGCAAGCAGAGGGCCATTATATCTCGACAGCTGCCTTGTGTTTTATATTTTATCATTTTGCCATGTTTCTTTTTCCCTATAGCACTCGTATGACTGGCAGACTGCTTTATAGCATGTGCAACATGTCAGCCAGCAGCATCTCAACTCTGGCCGTTAGCATTAGCCACAGAACAGACGGCTGGCCCCGGGGACTAGGTCCAGAACCGCAGAGGACGAAAGCACCGTTAGCTGTCAGGTTGAGCATGATTGATGCTGCTGCACTGCTCCAAACAATCTGAGCACTTACAGAGATATTAAGTGATGAATAGGACGCAGCCGGAGCGCTGCTAACTCTGTTAGCCTTTCCTCAGGAGAGCTAGCTAATAAGGGCTCGTTTATTTTTCATCCTGAAAAAGTGAACTCGAAAATCGTCCGGACAGGCTTTTAATAAGAGGATACCATGACAGACAATGGTAATGTCAGGCAGATCACTGACATTTCATTAAATTGTTTGTCTCTCTGAAGTACTGCATCCTGTTTGACCTTTAGCGGAGGCTAACCGAGCATAGCACGACAAACCAAATGTTCTGATGTCCAAAAAGCTGGGCTACATCGGTGGTTCATTTAATTTTCCTCAGCACGTGATGTATATATGTATATACGTGAGCGAGAAACTGAGAGAGATCAAATAGAGATATAGGAATGATACTCAAATTAACTGAGAACCTTTTGCTAAGTCAAACTGAATAATTCATTGAAGCAAATCACAGTGTCCAGCTTGTTTTTTATTTTTTTTATTTTTTATTTTTTTGGCAAAGAGCACAGAGTTGTGAATAATTTTTTTTTTTTTTTTTTTTTTTTTTTGCATCGGATGAAGACTTCGTGCTACACAAAGGGCAAACCGATCCACAGTTGGACAGATGGCTCATAGAGCTGACGATACACAAAGCAATCACACTCTGTCCGATTTCCCCATTATTCTACTCACAGAACGATTTACGATCTTAATCCGCATGGATCACAGCTTCTCAAGTCCATATGTATTTGGACAGCGATACACATTTTTGTGACTATGCCTCTGTAAAGTGCCACAATGGATTTGTAGTGAAGCGATCAATATGTGATTGATGTTTGTGGGTTTTGTGAGGTTTAACAGTGTAGTCCCTCCATTTTGACATGCTCAAAAATAACTGGACAGTCGATTGATAAGCCGTTTTGTGATATTCGGGTGTTGGCTGGTTGCCTCATTATTTCATGACAAATTAAGCGTTGAATTTGTATTTAGTAGCCTTTCATGGGAACTCTTAAATCGGGTCTCTGTCCAAATATTTATGGTCCTGATTGCAGTACAGATGGCAGCGACTATGTATTTTAGGAATGTATTTCCTTTAACAGTATGTTTTTGGTAGTTTAGCTATTTTTGTTGTTGTTGTTGTTGTTGTTGTTGTTGTTGTTGTTGTTGTTGTTGTTGTTGTTGTTGGTCAACCTGTAGCTCACATCCTTGGTTATATTGATCAATATTACTCTGTACTAACCACTTCTAGGACAATCTTAAAGAATCGTTCATCTTTAAAGTGCAGTGACTTAATGCCTAAATGTTTTTATGCCTAAATGTCACACTAAAATTGTGGGCTGAACCAAGAAACAGAACAACTCAGTTGATGCTATGGCATTACTCGAGATGCTTTTGAGAGTGGTTTTCTCTTCATTTCCACAGAAATATGGCTCCAATGCAAAACTCTAGGTGGTGTATAAGATTCAACGCCATGTTGGACGTTACACCTTCTTCCATCAATTCCTGATTTTTCTTAAGTTCGCTTCAACAGAATAGCTAGGCACAAGCTTACCCATAATCCCTCTACAACTACAAAGGTTTTAGGGTTTCGGGCTTAAGCTCTCGGATCTGAGATCACCTTTAGAAAGTGAGAGAGCGGCTCGCTCTCAGGGTCTTCACGCAACCGAGTAATTTCCATAGTTTCTACTGCATGCATCTTTTTCTTTTCCTTGACTCTTTTTCTTCTTTTACTCTTTTGTCCCATAATATGAAAGAAGGCGGGTGAGAAAGCTGCAGAGAAACTCAGGCTGCTTTTTTCATCTCCTGCCAAAGCCGAAGCCTGACTGAACTTTTTCAAAGTGCTCACGATCAAAGCTCTTTTTATTTTCCCCTTGAATTTGGATGGTCTCGGGGTGCATTACATTTTCTCTTAAGTTTTTATCTAGGGTATAAGCAGGCCTTTGGAGCACGACTGTTTAATTCACTCTGAAATATTTTAATTAGCAATATTGGCTAACAAACGGATCATAAACGATGAATCAAAGGTGAATGGGATAATTTCTCAACTTGAGTCATTTTAATGGGTAGGTGGAGCAACAATCAGGCGATGGAATGAGTTTGCTAGCTAGCTAATAGTTAGACTCTTACTCTATTAAAGTAGACTATTTTATTGAGTATATTAGTTGATCCATTCATGACAAGGAATGGTTTTAAGGACAGCATGTTGAGGAGCCATTAGGATCTCTGGAAAATACAGAGAGCAAAGTACACATCTGAACTCTGAACTTTGTAACTGAGCATTTTTTTTTTTTTAATGATATGCTAACATTTATCCACCTATTGTCTATGTTTATTTTCTACAATGATTTGAGTGAAGCTGCTTCTCTTTTTTATTTCCTTCCACTTTTTTCCCCCTGATGAAGTCCTTTGTTGAGTTGACGGTGTGTTTCGGATCGGTGTCTTGCTGCATGATAAAGTTCCTCCCAATTACATTGGATGCATTTCTTTATAAATTATCAGACAGAATGTTCCTATAGACTTCTGCAGCTGTTCTGCTGCTACCATCATGAGTTCCATCATCAATAAAGATGAGTGAGAATGTTCCAGGTGCAGCCAGGCAAGCCCAAGCCATGACACTACCTCCACCATGTTTCACAGATGAGCTTGAATGTTTTGGATCATGATTCAGAGCGTTTCTTTCTTTCTTTGTTAGAGGTTCATCTTGGTTTCCAGAACTTGCGTTGCTCATCTCTGTATTTCTTTGCGAATTCCAATCTTGTGGTATGGTCTCTATATTTCTGCACATGAGGTCTTCTTCGAATGGTGGATTGTGATACCTTCACAATTTTGGAAAGCAAGCAGCAGTCACATTTTTCAATATTTTTTGGTTTTGAGTTGGGTTGAAACAAAAGATGCCATGTTCTCAGACACAAACATCAAAAACACTTCAGAATTTATTTCAGATTCTGTGACTTTACAGACTTTTCGCTGGCTTGTGTTTTATTAACTCGATTTTGTCTGACCTAGTGTGATGGGCAATTAGTCTAATCATTCAGTTATGTTTTTTTTTTTTTTTTAGTTTTCCCTCATCATGTGCCCCCTAGTGGTCACATGCTGAATAGGCCCTAGCTAGGAGTGAAAGTCACATGGTCAGGTTTGCGATTCAGCTGGTTAAATTGACAAGCTCATATGAAAAACCGTTGAGCATAAAATGGCTCTTTATTTGGTGGACAGATAGTGTTAAAAGTTTCTTCCAATGGCAGTTACGTTTATTCTCCTGCATAGCAACTGAACATTTTGCCGCCATATTGAGTGTGCATATAGCTTGTCTTTCATCATGTTGTGCTCGAGCAATGCTTAATTACTGTGTGGCTGTGCTGGTTAAGATATCATCTGATGTGCCTTTATGGAATCAGATTTTGTGTGTATGTATGTGTGTGTGCACAAGTATGTGATGTGTCACAGTTTTTGCTCTGATTCAGGCTCAGAAAATGAAATGGACTAATAGATGTAAAAGTGCATAATTTTGCTAGTATGAAATGTTAGCATTACGATCCCTGCAGCAAAAAAAGTTTCAAGTTCTTTTAAAAAAGAAAAAAAGAAAAGAAAAAAAAATGCTTACAAGCATTATATAAACCATTGACAGTTCTTTGAACCTAAACATCAAAACTGGTCACCCTTTTTAGTTGATCTTTTCTTTAAAAGAAATAAAAAAAAAAAAAAAAAAAAACACTAGTTTGTCCTGTGTCAGAAAGGTCAGTAGCCTTCTTTTCATTCAACTTTAGCCATTACTGCATTTTTGGAAGCACCAACCACTCAACAAGAAACCACTTTCCCTTCCACTCTTTATTCTGGTATTTATGATCAAGGTTAAAGTTCCCACTCAGCACTCATGTTGGCATTTTCAAGGCTCTAACCTTAGATGCTAAAGTGATTTCTTGCTCAGGTTAAGGTTTATGCTTTCGTTCACTTTCACTGTGGCCCCAAAATGGCAAATTCTATCAGTGAAAAATGTGCTAGGGAGACCATGCTAACCGGCCATCAGTCGTTTGTAAATATTATTCAAAATAATTAGCTATATTGGGGAGAAATTTTCTCTAAAGTCCAATTGAAATCGTTTTTGTCTTTATTATTATTATTTTTTTAATGTATGAGGCTCTTGGTGCTGTAGATCTAAAAATCTAATTATTCATCCAATTTGCACAATTTCTTTGTTCCTAAAATTCGTTCAACAAAAAAGCTTTCAGAAGGGATTCCACAGTGTTACCATTGTGCCACCATCACAAAACATTCTGTTCATTTAGTATTCCTGCCACGTGCCAAGAACTGGACACTGGAAATGCTATTTGCAAAAAGTGCCTGGACCCTTAAGATCGCTGCTTGCTGTTATTCTTGTTGTTGTTCTTGTTTTACTTCTTATTTTTTTTTTTTTTTTTTTTTGTTTTTTTTTTTTTTTAATCGAATTGAAACTATAGATTAGTCTTCATACCATTTAAAACACGACTTAGAATTGTATTAATAGCTAACCATGCTAAATGGTCCTTGGTATTCATTGCTAGCCACTTTTATTTCCCCTCCATTCATAACGAAGCAAGTTTGCACAGCTCTCGCCTGACTATCGAACCGACTCCTGCAAGCCATCTATCAGTCCGAGACACATAAGACCTGATGTCTGAACACACTCCTCCTGGGGGAAATGTCTCAAGTCAATAAGCTATCTCTGACCTGCGTGATTAGCATCCTTCTTGCCAATTTCTGTCCATCTTCTTTAGCTCATCATCAATTAGCTGGGTTAGCGAATTAGCACGACAAATAGAGCTAGGCTAGCATGTTTCACAGTGATCCAGATGACTTCAAGAATGTCTGATGCATTAAATGAAAGATTTTACCCCCCCCCACATATGTTTCTTATTTAATAGGGAAGGAAAATAATCACTGTAATTTAGATTGCATGAACAACATATAATATAGTAGAGATTATAAAATGATTCTTACATCATCTAAATTTCTTCTCATTTATTATAGTAGAAGTAAAATGATACCTAATATAATAATATTAGTACACAGTAATACAAAACATTTAAAATAGAATTTACATATCGCACACTCTGTGTCTCACAATTTAGATTTATAGTTTTTGAAGTCTTTATTATTAATTAATTGTATTCATTTAATTCATTCCATAAAATGCAATAAATAATGCAGTAACATTTGAATCCTTGTTTCCAGCCTGCCAATACAAATGGGATAACTGTGTAGATTTTCTCTGACCAGTAATTAGTCATTGCTTTCATAATTGTGCCTAAATTATTTAAGAATATAAGAAGTAAGTTTCATAATTACACTTTAAATATGTTTATGAATGTTATATTAACTTGTAACAACAATGTTATGTACAGTATCTTCTAACCACAAGTATAAAGATTTTCATAATAATGTCTATAAAACATGTACGCATACTTATGACAATATTTTTACACCATAATAACAGTGCTATGTATATTTTCTGATTATTAAATAAACCGAGCTTGATCATTAGGCTTATAAGATGTTTATGCATATTTCTAGCGATATTATTACATGTCTATAACAAGTTATGTATGTTTACTTTGACCATATATATTTTCTGTAATGTGAGTTTCATAAAATGTTTATAAACACTTATTACAATGTTATTACATTGTAATAACCTACTTATGTATGTTTTTAGACTTACAACTAAAGTGAGCTTCTTATATCTCTTTCTTTTCTAACTTATGGCAATGCCAAACTGACATAATACCTGTGCGACGCATTTTCTCTGACGCTAAATTAGTACAGTGACATCACCCTTATGTCAATCACATGTCAGAAGAAGCGTCATAACAGGGCCTTGCATCAACTGAAATCTCACTTGACTCAGCAGTGATGTCATTTTGAAATCACGGAGTGGAATGAGTCTTCATAAATGGTTGTGTAGGATCATGTCAGTTGTTATGAAGGGCTTATGTAGCCCTATGAATGCTCGGAATATATAACTAATATAATGATAAAATAATACAAGCATTTCTATTTATATAGTGTTAATATGCGAATCCTGAAGCCTTCTGAACACTTATGGAAAATACTATCATTATTTTCATTTGGATTTCTTTAATGTATTTGCTTTGATATAAAGAAGGATTTAAGGTGAATTCTTGCCAAATACACTTTGCTCTTGGTGCTCTATTAAAAGGCCGCAGCTATGAGAATATGTGGACTGCCTGCCTCTTGAGTGCGATAGCGTGATTCAGCTGACATTTATAGAAGAGCTGGTGCTTTTTCTTCTTCTTCTTCTTCTTCTTCTTCTTCCTCTTATTATTATTATTATTATTATTATTATTATTATTATTATTATTATTATTATTATTATTATTTTATACATATTTTTTATTATTCCTTCCATATTATTCATGCCTCAGAGGTTAGAAAGTTGTGTCTTGGAAAGCAGAGAGCTGCTAGCAGAAGACATCTGCACCTGCAGGGTCACGATCATGTAAAGTTGACTTATTATTGTAAGAAGAAAAAGAGAGAGAGAGGGAGATAGAGATGATCATGGAGAGGGAGTTTTGAGTCGTATTCCATCCCTTGGCTCCAAATCAATTTCAAGTTTAGATGCAAAGTTCACCGGGTTGTATTGATATGCACTTTTAGACACTAAATACACAGTGTTTTTTTTTTTCTTTTTCTTTTCTCAGATTTGGCAAAGCAGACACTCACTGACCAACTGCCAGCTTCATCTGATCTCAGGGCTGGATATTCTCTCTCTCTCTCTCTCTCTCTCTCTCTTTCTCTTTCTCTCTCTCTCTCTCTCTCATCCTCCCTCTCTCTCTATCTCTCTCTATCTCTCTCTCTCTGACACCTGGTAGCTCAAAGTTAAAATATCACCTTTTTTTTTTCTTTTTTCGGGAGAGTGGCCAATCAGTAGAGAAATGCCCTTTGGGAGTTAGAGAGGATATTTTAAGCTGTATCCAGTGTCTCGGTTGCCTAATTGGTAAAAAGGAGAGCAAAAACTCCTCAGGGCATATTGGAATAAATAAAAAAAAGGAGAGAAAAAAAAATGCCCCAAAACACAATACTGACACATATTGAATGTGATATGCGAATATTATTATTAATTACTGTCTTTTTAATCAATGTGATAAAATGGATACATTTTTAAAGTGGAATAAATTAAATTGCATTCATAAAAATGTTCATTGTCTTTTCATGTAAATTAATTCCAGTTTATATCTGTATCAACCTGTAGGCTTTCAATCGCTCAATAGAAGAAATTCAATTTCAAACAAATCATACCCTGCTTTGAGTTCTGGATTCTAATTGGTCAGAAGGTTTTGATTCGTTTTCTATAGCAGCGGATGCTGGTTTTAATGTTTCCAATATAAACGTCTGAAATTGTTGATTTGGTGACGTTTTTGGTGAGGTGATGTTTGTTTATACGTTGAACATTTATGAAAGGAATCTCCAGTGTCAGCGCTTTGTACCAGTCAGAGGTAAAGCTTAAAACTTTTTTCACAATTTTTTGGCGGTTTCTCGTTTTTTTGCGTGTTTTTTTCCATCTTATTAACTTCTTGCAACTATAATTCATTGTAATGTTAATAGGAACGGCTTCATGTTATACCATGAAAACATCACTGAGAGATGCAGAAGTCTCAGCTTACCAATGACCTCCATCCATATAGCTCCAGCAAAGCGCTACGTAACAAAATACTAACAACTTAGCACAAGCAGTTACATACATAATAAATGCAGCGATTGTGTTGTTAAGTGCTGTGGCACGAGACGCCATTTCACAAAAGCAAGAATCTGTCTTTCATTTTAAGACCTTCGGTGAGGAAGCAAAAGAACTCTGCATGCTCAATTTTCACACCGAATATAAGGTCATGATCAGACATCGTTATTCCGCCTGATTCGGAGTAACGCTGTGATCCTGCAAGAATATGAGTTGAGTGTTGGAACAAAAGGTTGCCATGAAGAAATGAGAGTTTAGAGCAAAGGCCTAGAAGGCGAGGAACCATTTTGGTGGAGATAAAACATAGTGAAGTAAAAAAAAAAAAACATAAAAAGATCCATGTAGACACCGGTGAGGGATTCTGATTCTGGTTCTGAGTGGAACCGGTTGGTATTCCGTAATTCCTTCTCCGGATTGATATTTTTGAATAAAGATTTTCCATAAACATTTTAAGAGTGGTGGCCAAAGAGGGTCAGCGGAGACATTTGGGTGGCACATCATACATGGTGCATCGTAGCAGAAATACCATGAAGCATTACAGATCTACTGCAGAAAAGATCGAATTGGATTCACAAGATGTATAAATACTTCAATTATTCCACTTATTGATTGTACGTGTTTTTTTTTTTTTTTTTTTTTTTTTTTTCGTGTGTTCTCTACAAACTGAGCAATTGTCTTAGCATAAATTCTTCAATTCAGCCTTAAAGTTATATGTGTCGATTGTATATATTTGTAGATTTCCTAAAAATAAAGAGGGGTTCACCTTAAAGACATAAAGCTGTAAATTGTATGCTGAAGATCAAAGGTAAGCAGAAACTGTTTTTCAGATATATTTGAACACACAGTAATTAATACAGTAGAGAATGATAAGGTCAGTTGTGTGGAATACTAAAATGCTAAGATGCTCGGACTGTGCGAAATACTGTGACCTTAACTATCCAAGGCTGATAATTAAAGGAATAAAAACATGTAATCGTTGACATTTATTTATGGAAGGAGTCTTCAGTGCCAGCGCTTTTTCACACACAGAGGTAAAGCTTTAACTTTAAGTTTCCTGAAATCTTCAGGACAGAAGAGTTTACGCTTTTTTCTGTTGTTTTTTTTTTTTTTTTTTTTTGTGTGTGTCTGACATGACAAGCTGCAGGTTTTTCTTGTTTGTTTGTTTGTTTGTTTTTTGTCTAATTAACTTCAGGAGAGTGACAAAAGAGTGCCTGGTTAGAGAATGCCCGGTTATAGCTGCTATAATGTAAGTGAAAACTGGAACTTGTTTGATGGACGCTTTTAGATAATTTATAATAATTTATCAATTTGTATAGCGCTTTTTACAATGGTACATTGTCTCAAAGCAGCTTTACAGAAATATCATTTTTACATTTACACCAATGGTAGCAGAGCTGCCATGC
>JAFFST010050616.1:14724-34724 GCA_022414735.1 Noturus placidus | reverse complement strand
GGGATGTTTTGTATAGATTTGTGACGCCAAATCCCAATGAAGTCCGTTTGCATTGTCGGACTGTAACTACAAACTGAGGAAAAGTAGAAGGGGCAAATACTTATACACAGCACTGTAATCTACAATTACTACTGTAGTTAGCAACATTAATACCGGATAGCTAGCAAGCTAGCTCGCTAGCAGTAACACCCTTTGTTGATTTTATCTTCTGAGGATGCTGCCTTGGTGTTCAGCAGGCGCGTTCTCTATTCTCACATACGCTCGCGTCGTGGTTCTTTACGGGTTCTGAAGCGAGTCAACGTGTCCATGATATCCAAATAGTTGTTTTAGAGTTTTTCATCGGAGTCTCTTGGTTTCGTGAACACAAAATCATGGCGGTCAGGCCATTTCATATCTGTGTTAGAGCGGACCTCAGTTGTAGGGTTCTACAGGAATGCACCAGAGAACCCGAATCCTTGGTACTGATCAACCGACCTGGTTCCTTTTAATTCCTCGAGTTCTGGTTTACACTCTTAAGAACCGTCAACCTTTCATGAACCCATTTCTAACAGTGCAAGCACTTGCATTTCTGAATTAATGACTACAGATAAGTGCGATCACATGACCTCACACATTCATCCCAATGTAGTTCGTAGCAGTTGCTAATTACACAAGATAAGTTTACCAGCTAGCTTGTGAAAGATCTTTGCTAATGATGTAATATCAGATACAGAGCATAGCGCTGGAGAGACTTTAATGTTTAAGGTTAATGTAAGTTAAGCTAACTACTTAGCCTGGTAATGTTAGCATAGCAGTTGAAACCTTATTTTTGTTTGTGCTAGGCTGATGGACTTTAACGTGAGCTCCAGTCGGGAAGAATCAGGACGTGTTTGTATCAGTGACGAGGACAGAAACAGGATGCGGCTGAAGAAACGTGTACGGGTACACTTTGTTCAGGGATAAACTCTGTAATTCTATCACAGAGGCTGCAGAAGCCGGCGATGTACAGCGCTGGATTAGCGCCTTGATTTATTTCTGTCCTTTTTTCTGTAATTAAAAGTGATTCCAAATGCCATGTGCCCTTGGAGTCAAGGACGCTGTATTGACATTCAGTTTCAGCACACGGTGCGTTAAGTGGTCCAGAACGTGCCATAATGAATCCGGCACAGATCGGCCGAATATTAATAAGGGATTGTCTAACTAATAAGACTCAGCGGACTGTGCCGTGTGTGTGTGCGTGGAGGGGACAAATTTCCATATCTCAGCACTAAGGGATCAACGGGATAGACGTGTGTGTGTGTGTGTGTGTGTGTGTGTGTATTCATGTGTGTGAACTGCAGACTGATATGCTTTATGATTAATTATATAGTTGCTGAACATAGGGAACTGGAAGCATTGGATACTGGGGTCATAGGGAACTGGGAATATATGGTATTGGGAACATAGGGGACCAGGGATAACAGGGGACATAGGGGTCCGGGGACATAGTGTAGTGGGAACAGAGGGCTTTTGGGAAATGGTGATATAGTAACACAGGAATATGGGAACACACAGTATACTACAATAGAAGAGTAAGATTACTGGTTTCAACACATATGCTAGGTAGCTAATGCTACCATGGAGACAGTTTCACAGTGTAAAGACAGAAAGAGTAAGTAGATGTTTCTATGGTAACAATAAATAACAGTTAATGTAGCATTCCCTTTTTGAAACAACTCTTTATAATTCCTTCATACTTCTGATTAAGTGTGTGTGTGTGTGTGTGTGTGTGTGTGTGTGTGTGCGCGTGTTACCTTCTCCAGGTAAAGCGAGTACGGTGCGTGAGCGACTCTGCCTGCCCTCTGTGCTCTTCTTGGCACAGGACTGAGTACAATCAGACCAATGAGACCAGGAGCTGATCACACAGTCACCGGGACAAGCCACCTCACAGGCTACCTTCACAGGGGGCGGAGTTTCCTCACAAAGCCCCGCCTCCACACCCACACCTGTAAGAGTAGAGTTTTACAGTCAGAGTGCACCATGGGAAAAGTGATGTCATTTTATCAGTTACACTGTAATTTCCCACATATTATTTGTATATATTTGTAATAATAAATAATGTGGAAATAAACACATCAGGACACATGTGGAAAAAAAGACGACTGTAATCTCTCACTAACACACAACTTATTCATGTTCATTAAAACTAATCCGTATGTTAATGACGAGGCAGATCAGCTGTAGTAATGGCCTCCACACTGCCTACTACTTCTGACCTGAGAGACTTTATTTCATCAGAACTTTATTTATTAACACATCATCTACACTTACACTTCCTCTTCAGTCCTGAGCGTCTTCCCGAATGATCAGAACCACACTTCACTCCAGATCTTTTACTATTTTTAATTGTAAGTATTTACAATAAACTGCAATGGCAAGGAAGGAAGGAAGGAAGATCTGTGATATCTCTCACTCTGATGTTCTAAAGCCAGACTGGAATTTCAACTCCCTGAGTAAAGAACCCTTGAGGAACAAGAAGTGTACAGTAAGTAAGATCTTTCTCTTCATTTAATAAGGAGCGACAGATCAGGTAGAACATCAGAGAAGAAGAAGAAAAATCCATTCAGGGGAGTATGTGAACGAGAGATAGAGGAGAAAGAGGTAAAGAGCGACAGAAGAAAAGGACTCCTGCATTTTAAACATCAGAGAAAGAACGAGGGAGAGATAAGGAAAAGAGGAGAGTGAGGAGAGGAACGAGAGAGAGAGAGAGAGAGAGAGAGAGAGAGACTTACAGGAACATCATATTGAAACTCAAGCGGAGAGAAAGGAAGAAAGACTTTAAAAGTTCTTTGATTGTCCATCATGGGTGGATTAATGGTTAGCATGTTCGCCTCACACCTCCAGGGTTGGGGGTTTGAATCCCACCTCCACCCTGTGTGTGGGTGTTTGCATGTTCTCCCCGTGCTTCGAGGTTTTCCTCCGGGTTCTCCGGTTCACTCTCCCAGTCCAAAGACATGCACTGTAGGCTGATCGGTATGTCCAAATTGTCCGACCTGGTGATGAGTCGGCACCCTCTCAGGGTGTTCCCCGCCTCGTTCCCCGCCTCGTTCCCCGGGATAGACTAGACTCCAGGCTCCCCGTGACGCTGTGAAGGACAAGCACTACAGAAAATGGATGGATGAATAGATGACAGGCCCTCTGTGGTACTCATCGCATTATGATTACCACTGAGATCACTGCATTAAAACTCTCAGCTTTGGCCTCACAAAGCCGTTTATTGCTTGAAAGGAGAAACGATTCTGCAGGAAATGACTCACGGATATAAGAACAATCTGCGCAGACTGTTCGTAAAGTCTCTATCGCCTGGAGGGAGTCTGAAACAAGCGGAAAACTTCAGGGACAATGAGTGAGGAACCTAAATTGGCTTTAACAAAAGCAGGCTAAAAAGCAGTGATGAAATCACAAGGCTCCTCCTTCTTCACACAGCACACCCGCAGGTCATGAATACAGCCGCGGGTCATACTTATCCCAATCCTTTCAGTTTCTACACAATGGGCGTAAGTGGAGTAGTGGATAATGAGGGGATGAAAGTGCATTTGGCCTGGAGAGGAACATGTAGCATGCAGATTGCAAGAATTAACCTTAACAACCGGTCTGAAGAGTTAAAAAAAAACAAAGA
Source organism: Noturus placidus (assembly GCA_022414735.1). Taxonomy (NCBI): domain Eukaryota; kingdom Metazoa; phylum Chordata; class Actinopteri; order Siluriformes; family Ictaluridae; genus Noturus; species Noturus placidus. The sequence goes on along the minus strand of JAFFST010050616.1, from coordinate 31,087 downwards.
GAGGGAAAAAACTCTCCATTTAGAGAACAAAAGAATGTCCCCCGGCTCGCCGGCGATACAAAAGTCTGAAATGTGTATTAATGTTCTCCGTGTCCGTCGCGGTCTCGCCGGTTTCCACACCGAACACCACGACCTTTCCATATAATATATTACAGAGCGAGTTCCTGAGACGAAGAGGGGAAAAGAGGAGACGTGTAAGTCTTTACTTCTGTGTAAAGCTCGAGTAATCAGACCATCCTGTGAGATGAACTTCATAATAACGGAGGAAAAGAGCACTAAATCAAAAGTAAGTGGCAGAGCCATGGAGACTTCTCTTCTTCTCTTCTTCTCTTCCTTCCTTCCTTCTTTCGGATTTTAGTGTAAACAAACAAACAAACAAACAAATATTCTTAAAAGCTTTGCCATCATTAAATAAAATGGAGTTTATCATTCTTTGTACATTGGTAATGACTATAAAGCTTGCGATAAACTCTAATAATGCCTCATAAAGCTGGAATAATGCACTATAAGTAATTCTTAGTGTATATAAACAAATATCTAACATTACCATCATTATAAATGGGATTATAAATCTTTCTAAGTTCTAATAATGCCTCAAAGCTGGAATAATGTACTATACGTCATTCCCTGATAATGTACAACTCATTTATCCTTAATTCATGTATTCCTTTATTTATTCTTATCCAGTCTGTACATCCCTGCAATAACTTCTATTTAAATCTGTTACCGTAAATAAATATATATATATAAATACATACACATTAAATTATTACCCTTAAAAGAGAGAGAGAGAGAGAGAGAGAGAGAGAGAGAGGAGAGAGAGAGAGTGTGTGTGAGTGAGAGTGTGTGTGAGAGAGTGAGAGAGTGAGAGAGAGTGAGAATGAGTCAGAGAGCAAGAGAGTGAGTGTGTGAGAGAGAGAGTGTGTGTGTGTGAGTGAGAGAAAGAGTGAGAAGGAGAGAGAGTGAGAATGAGTCAGAGAGAGAGAAAGAGTGTGTGTGAGAGAGAGAGTGTGTGAGAGAGAGAGAGTGAGAATGAGTCAGAGAGCGTGAGAGTGAGTGTGTGAGAGAGAGAGTGTGTGTGTGAGTGAGAGAGAGTGTGAGAGAAAGAGTGAGAAGGTGAGAGAGTGAGAATGAGTCAGAGAGAGAGAAAGAGTGTGAGAGAGAGAGAGTGTGTGTGTGTGTGAGTGAGAGAGAGAGTGTGTGAGAGAGAGAGTGTGAGAATGAGTCAGAGAGAGAAAGTGTGTGTGAGAGACAGTGTGTGTGAGAGAGTGAGAGAGAGAGTGAGAGTGAGTGTGAGAGAGTGAGAGAGTGTGAGAGAGTGAGAGAGAGTGTGTGAGAGAGAGAGTGTGTGTTAGTGAGAGAGAGAGTGTGTGAGTGAGGGAGAGTGTGAGAGTGAGAATGAGTCAGAGAGCGTGAGAGTGAGTGTGAAAGAGAGAGAGTGAGAGAGAGTGAGAGTAAGAGAGAGTGTGAGTGACAGAGTGTGATGGAGTGAGAGAGAGAGAGAGAGTGAGAGAGTGAGAGAGAGAGTGTGATAGCGTGAGAGAGAGATAGAGAGAGAGTGTGAGAGAGAGTGAGAGTAAGAGAGAGTGTGTGTGTGTGAGAGTGAGAGAGAGTGCGAGAGAAACTGGAGACACATCATGCACGTGAGAACAGACTCGGACGTGTTTTGTGGACGGCTCTCGTGGTCTACTGACTGAGTCACACTACACACGCAAAACAAACGTGATATCGTTTGAAAAGGTTGAAATCTGTATTTCACACAGCATTTCTCAATCGATTTTTTCTTTCCTATGACCTGCTCATGATAAATAACGAATATAAAAATCGCAGCATGCGATAGTTTCGCTGTTCTTCACGATAACAACCTTCCACAAGACTTAATGTGCGAGTGTTTTTGCCAGTGAGATTCCCTCAGAGATACTTTATGGTCCAGGAGGAAACGAGGCACCTAAACTCCGATCCGAGCGAGACCGCAATGCCATCAGGAAGAATAAATGTCACACAGACTCACTGCTCCAAGATAAACAGGAAATTAAATGCCATCCTTACAGATACGAACCGTGACCTTTATATAAAAGAAATAAAAAAGTAGCCCTGGGAAGCTGATGGTTTAAAATCCGTCTTTTTTTTTGTGACTGTATAAAATGTGAGATTGTGCCGTTTCTCCAACACTGCAATAAATACTCGAGGAGTCCAACCACCCATCCATCCTCTACTGCTTACTCCTTATCAGGGTCACGGGGAACCTGGAGTCTATCCCAGGGAGCATCAGGCACAAGGCGGGGTACACCCTAGACAGAGTGCCAGTCCATCACAGGGCACATACACACTCACACACACATTCATACACTATGGACACTTTAGACACGCCCATCATTCTACCATGCATGTGTTTGGACTGGAGGAGGAAACCGAAGTACCCGGAGGAAACCCCCGACGCATTAGTTCAGCCAAAATAAATAAATAAATAAATAAATAAATAAATAAATAAATAAATGTACACCTTGTACCATCTATTTACCCCAAAGAGAGTCCTTCTGGATGCGTCTTTAGGGTCACGCTAATAAACAATGGAGGCCGGTTTAGCATTGTGCAAACCTGCTGTAGGAGACCAGCGTTTCCCAAAAGCCTTCATGAGTCAGGATGGCTTTTACAGTAGGAAATGAATTAAAGAGGAAAAAAAACACCATTCTTAAGAGGTAATTAATAAACTAATTAGCGTTATAAACCGTTTGGGGCAAATTTACCCCTGAGCTAAATCGAATTAAAACCCAGAGAAGGATCATGGGGGGTTTTTATGTATAAAATAAGAGGTTTTATAACTAAACAAAAACCTTAAACATGAATTAGAACTGAATGTTTTGTTCTTTCCTCTAGAGGAATGCGGACACTTGCTAAGCAGCGGAACGCTTGAACTCTCGTCTCTGTCAGTACGATTTAGCTGTGTCATGTGTCACCTCATACATCAGTTAATTAAATATCTGAGATCAGTTCGGAGATTAAATCATGATTTGGGGAATCGATCAGCCTGCACATCGACGCACACCGAGACAGCAGAAAGGTCATTTGGCTGATGACTGTCACCTGAATTGATTACGCTCGCTGATAAACTGCCACGTTGATGCATCACTTGATCAGGAGGGGAACGGATAACACTCAGCAGGCATTAGTGAACTGGGACACCGGGCTGTAGATTACAAATTTGCTTCACAAACATTTAAGGCCTGATAAATTTATATAAATTCCCCAGAACGTTCTGCAAACATGACCTTAAGCAGGGAGAACGGGGGGAGAGCGAGAGAGACCGAGAGAGAGAGAGAGCACTGTAAAGACAGAAGACGTCAGCTGAATTCACTGCTGTCTGTGAACCTGAGGAGATTCAGCTCCTCAACTAAGAGAGAATTATCCTCAAAATCATAAACTGAGCAGCACAGACACTGATACCGCAAACAGAGAGACCAGAGACACCACAGACAGAGAGAGACCAGAGACACCACAGTCACAGAGACACCCCGCAGACAGAGAGATACCAGAGACACCAGACACCCCACAGTCAGAGAGAGACCAGAGACACCACAGTCACAGAGACACCAGGCACCTTACAGACAGAGAGAGACCAGAGACACCACAGTCAGAGAGAAAGACCAGACACCCCACAGACAGAGAGAGACCAGAGGCACCACAGTCACAGAGACACCAAACACCCTACAGATGGAGAGAGAGAGAGAGAGAGAGAGAGACCAGACATCCCACAGACACAGAGAGAGAGAGAGAGAGAGAGACCAGACATCCCACAGTCACAGAGAGAGAGAGAGAGAGAGAGAGAGAGAGAGAGACCAGACACCCCAGAGACAGAGATAGAGACCAGACACCCCAGAGACAGAGAGAGAGAGAGAGAGACCAGACACCCCAGAGACAGAGATAGAGAGAGAGACCAGACACCACAGAGACAGAGATAGAGAGAGACCAGACACCCCACAGACAGCAATCAAAACTGAAAGTGAAGCAGAGGTAGTTACAGACACACTGCTGTAGGCTGATGGTTGGACCTTTGGACTTTGCTTCCCAGCTCAAAAACCAGAAGAAAAAAAAAAAAAAACGCAGCCAACAGACAGAACAAACTGAGGTGATACACGAGGAGAAACTCTGTGGTTGCTCAGTGTGATGCATCTCTCATATTCCCTCTACAGACTCCCAGAGGAAGCTCATCTTCCAGCTCATGCTGCAACCTCAGAGCAACCACACCTGAGCACCTGAACACTGAGGCCCCCCCCCCCCACACTGCTTTCCCCATCCAGAGCTCAAATATTCAGCTCTTCCTAAAGAAATGTGCACCAAGTGTACCTTTATGAAGTAGACTTAATATCAAAGTTCTCATGGTAACACTATATATTGTACTTGTACTCTAATGCATCATAAACATGTCCGTCAGGAACGTACGACAAGTGTGTTTCAAGAGTAATATATCTTCATATCTAAATATAGCTTCAATCCATCTAGATGTGCTTTTGCACAAGTCTTAAGAAACAACAGCATTGAAGTATTAATGGACTCAAACATTTCTTAAATAATGCGTGTAGGTTAAAATGCTCATTAAATATGCACACCTGGGGAATACTGAGGAATAATGTACACTGAAGTCTAATATATAAGTGTATTTAAGGGCAGACACACACACACACACACACACACACACACACGCTCCTGTACACGATGCAAAGCTTAACTTTAACGTTAGGAAATGAGCTATGAGTCGACGGAGCGTGCGCAGCACACATCCCGAGACAATAAACCGCTCCGGCACACAAAAATAAACATCCCTTTGTTTACCGCTGCATTACAGACGTAGCGTGGCGCCTCTGCGTGACGCAAACCTGACCGCGATGAAAACCCGAGGACGCCGGACGCTTCGCATCATCGAGGTAGAATTATCTTTCAAACCAAGAGCAAGCATCTGCTGAAAGAGTCAAATTATTTTCTTGAATTAGTGTCGAGGGTGTCTGAGGACGTCCCAGACGTGAAATATCGAAACATTTGGGCAGCTGTCAACCACATCCGGAGATAATAAAGACGTCTGTGCTGGAGAGCCATCTGCCACTCGCACATGCTCGATCTTGAACTCTGCACGCCGGCGCCATGTGCCAGAGCCAAACGCGCTGACTGTGATTCATCTATATTATATCTCCATAGGAACCTGACAGGCATCGAATGGGCCATTACACTCAATTATTTAACCTCCGTGCAGGACCGGTTCTCTACGAGCTCGCTTACTGGAGCGTTTCTCACGTGTTGTGTTGACTCAGTGTGGGACGAATACCAACAACATCAACATTTAACTGCGCTTTAAAACAGATCCGTGTTCACACTCAAGCACTTGCTATCAATTTGCTTGCATTACAGGAAGTGAGGGATTTCACAGGAAGTGACGAGGAGAACAGTACTCTCATGCTCCGTATCATTTATAACGAATCACATCCGTGACACACTGAATCGTTCAGGCCTTATATCCAGCATACTGTTATAATTATTCACGAATATATTATAATAATTCCGCTTCGTTATGAATTGTTAACGGTGTGTGTTTGTGAGGAATAAAAACACCACAGGAAGTCACACCGCTTCACATGTAATTATTATTGACTATTTTACTTTAACAGCACAACGCAGAGCGCTTCGTTTCTTACGTACAAGCTCAACGTGGAGGTTTAACGTCCGACTTGGAGTGAGAGAGATTTAATAGACTTTACACAATGACTCCTTTTATCACTAGTGTTAACTGCGACCTCGAGGAGATGCGTATGCAGTGCATTGTGGGTAACGATGCTGCCCGTGCGTGTTTGCATGAGGGAGTGTAAATGGCGCTCAGCCCTCGGGTGCTCCTGCATTATTAATATACACATCTATCACTGGCACTCACCCTCTGGCACAATACCACTGCATCCTGAACGCACACACACACACACACACACACACACATACACTATACCAGGATGGACCCACAGCTGAAATTTCTCATTATTGGAAAACTCGATTGTCCCCTTTTTTGTCCCTGTGAAAAAACGGGGGAGGGGGAACCAGCTCCAAACCATCAACGTGATTTGATGAGGTTTCAGGGTTTTTTAAGGGGGCGGGGTCAGTCGAAGTGAAATTGCGTTTATGTGCTCAATCACGCTGTCGACCTCACAACAGACATCATTTACAGACTCACAGGGGAAGTGACACATGGAGAGAGAGCGAGCGAGCGATCAGAGCAGAGAGCCATGGAGGGAAAAACAAATCCAGGAACAATTAGAGTTTCACTCAAGCGTATGGATCAGACTCGGATGAAACCGTGCAGGAATCTCCATCTAGATCAATCAGGAGAATGAAAACGAACGCGTAGGTCGGACAGCTTCGACGTGCAAAGCTCGTTAACAAAATGGTGGCCGTGACCGAGTCGTTTGTGCGGGAGAACACAATAAAATCACGAAAACACACACTGTTACGTAATATACCGTACGATGAGTTGCGAGTCGAGGCTGTAACCTCGGAAGAACATCACACGACTAAACGAATATCAGCTTAGCGATGAAAGCTTTAATCAGTGCCAAGACCGCCTGCGGGGGGAGTAACAGAGACAGATAAGCGAAAAGACGAGTCTGGTCCGTTTTGCACGTATGATAATTGATTTTCTGACATGCAGCCGGTTCAGGACTCCATCTGTCAGAGCCAGAGGTGCGGCTATAATTACACACCGATCCTCCGGGCGATAACTCCCAACGAGGACACTATTACAGAATTAGCCTGAGGTCAGTGTGTGTGTGTGTGTGTGTGTGTGTGTGTGTGTGTGAGACAAATTAAACAGAAAATAGAAACAAATTTGCATCTCTGCAAGGGACTGTAGAAGCGTTGGACTGGTGTAACGATGTGAAAGACCACCATTCAATTTACACATTCCAACCATATCTATATTATATATGCTTTCGCCCTTGAGGACTCAGATGGGAGGGAGAATGGGTCAGTAGCGTGCGAGAATCCACAGTCATAAAACAGCAGAGCGGGATGGAGTCGGCATGTGGGAGTCGAGCGATTGCGCAATCATTTCCACAGTCGGTCGGGTCACCTTGCTTCAGAATCGGTTCGACCGCAGACCTTTTCTTTCACCCAGAAAGAAAGAAAGAACACTTGAAATAACTAATTTCCCACATCCAATTCCCAGCTGATACCGAGGTGTCATCCGTCCCAGAAGAGTTCCCTTGCAGAGCAGAACAGAACTGTCCTCTACTACAACTCTATTCTGCTGATACCCGAGAGTCGCTAGCGTCGCTCGGATTAACCTCTGACTGTTAAAGCACTCACACTGGAGACTCCTTCCGTAAACGCATTTCCTTACAGAAAACGTCACCATAGCAACGATTTATTAATTTTTTTAAATCTGTTTCCTGCGTACACGTCCCTGTGGACGAGCCGTTACTATAGAAACGATAACGTATTAGAACGAGCGCGTTAATATAAAACATGTGATCTGAGCGAGCTGCTATAGAACATCAATCAACACTTTCTGGCCAATCACAGTCCAGAATTCGACAGCACTGTGGTACATTTCCGTAAGAAACATCAACATGACCTTTCTACAGAATGAGAGCTATAGCTTTTGCACGCACACACACACACACACACAATATGAATTTTAACAGTGTGTACATGAAAGCCACCCGCACGACGGAAGTCTAATAGGAAACTTCAGTGAAGTGAGAACGTAGGTCTAATTTCCCAACCGCACCATGATCAATACGTTCAGATAAAAGAGCACGAACTTCAAAAAGGACTTGAAGAAAGATTTAAAACAGGCACGGTCCTGAATAAAAAGCATGTTTTCCAAAGTTTAAAGTAAAGGTCTCCTCTTGAAAGATGGACTAGTCTCGCGTTTTCCATTTCTTACCAGGATCGAGGATCGCTTTCTTTGAAGATTGCTCCACACAACAGTGTAAAGGAAATCCTGTCAGCGGACACAAATGAAACCAGGAGACAAATTCGAGAAAGAAGCACAAATACAAATCTGGCTTCTGTGGAAGGAGATGTGGAATAGTGAGATGGGATCTGCCACTCTTGGTTTAGAAAAGATGGAGGCCATCGCTGAAGAAATATTAGAAATGAGAAATGCAAACACACAGTTCACAGAGAAGAGAGTCAGAGAGAGAGACAGAGAGACAGGGAGAGAGAGAGAGAGAGAGAGAGAGAGAGAGACAGAGAGAGAGAGACAGAGAGAGAGAGAGAGAGAGACAGCCTGAGAGAGAGAGAGAGAGAGAGAGACCGAGAGAGACAGAGAGAGAGAGAGAGAGAGAGAGACAGAGAACGAGAGAGACAGAGAGAGAGACAGAGACAGAGAGAGTCAGAGAGAGAGAGAGACAAAGAAAGAGATACAAAGAGAGAGAGACAGAGCGAGAGATGGAGACACAGAGTCAGAGAGAGACAAAGAGCGAGAGAGAGAGAGACACAGAGCAAGAGAGAGACAGAGCGAGAGAGAGAGAGAGAGTGAGCGAGAGACAGAGCGAGAGACAGAGCGAGAGAGAGAGCGAGAGAGAGACAGAGCGAGAGGTGGGGGAGAGAGACAGAGAAAGAGAGAGAGAGAGAGAGGGAGAGACAGAGAGAGAGAGGGAGAGAAAGAGAGAGAGAGAGAGAAGAAGAGAGAGAGAGAGGGGAAGGGTAACATCTAACTTGCTGTCAGCTGAGAAAGAAAACTCAGAGCCTCTCAGGTAATTGCACCTGACGCTTCACCGAATTTCAATGTAATAGAATCTTTAAAGTCTCATGTACGCGCACTGCTGTGTCTTCTGTTATACTGCCATCTTTTCACCAATCGGACCTTCCAGATTTTCCCGTGTTAGTGGGTGTAAAGCGTGGACACACTGCTAAAGCTCGGCGGGGTGAACCGCTAATGATTCAGGCTGCTCTTTGAAAAGAACTTCTGAGAAACTCTGGCTGCTGTATGTAGCAGAACCAACGTCACTTCTCATGGACATATTTCTAGTTCTGCCAAACAACAATAAAATGTCTGAACAATTTGTAGAAGCAATAGAGGCTGTTGTTGTCTTGCGAATCATAAAGAGCGAGTTTTTGGATTGCTGAATGTGGTCAAGCCGTCATTATCTGAACACAAGCGCAGTAAATAACAGCTCCGTCTGATTCCTCAAGTCATTTCAGGTGCTTTTACAAACCAACCAGTGCAGAGCAGTGGTGGCTCAATGGTTAATGGCTCTGGGCTACTGTTCAGACAGTTCACAGCACTGCCAAGCTTCCACTGTCGGGCCCTTGTGTAAGGCCCTTAACCACAGCCTCTTAACTTTAGGCCCTGGGCATCTCTGCTCCAGGGAGGTGTGTCATGGCCAACCCTGACTTCCTAATGAGCTGGGAAATACGAAGAACGAATATCACTGTAATGTAATGTATACACGACGTATAAAAGCTTCTAAACAATCCAGTATTTGTTCACAGCTGTTAAATATTTATTTATTCTTACCACATGCACCTACAGGGAAAAAACTGACAGGTGTCGGTGATGTGCTGTAGGGTGTGCTGTAGGGTGTGATGTATGTGTGCTGTAGGGTGTGCTGTAGGGTGTGCTGTAGGTGTGGTGTAGGGTGTGCTGTAGGAGGTGCTGTAGGGTGTGCTGTAGGGTGTGCTGTAGGAGGTGCTGTAGGAGGTGCTGTAGGGTGTGGTGTAGGGTGTGGTATAGGGTGTGCTGTAGGGTGTGGTGTAGGATGTGCTGTAGGGTGTGGTGTAGGTGTGGTGTAGGATGTGCTGTAGGAGGTGCTGTAGGGTGAGGTGTATGTGTGCTGTAGGGTGTGCTGTAGGGTGTGCTGTAGGAGGTGCTGTAGGAGGTGCTGTAGGAGGTGCTGTAGGAGGTGCTGTACTTGTAAATGGAACTCTGTAACCTGAAAGATTGTTATTGAACCGTTATTTATAAACCATATACCAACCCTTGAAGAACCACTAAGAGTATATGTATTACCCGGGAAAGTATGCGATACAAACTCCAAATTATTGCTTATTCCTTTGTATTCCTTAATATCTAGAACATGTACAGTGCCTTGCGAAAGTATTCGGCCCCCTTGAACTTTTCGACCTTTTGCCACATTTCAGGCCTCAAATATAAAGATATAAAACTGTAATTTTTTTGTGAAGAATATCCAATAAATTTCGTTCCACTTCATGATTGTGTCCCACCTGTTGTTGATTCTTCACAAAAAATTACAGTTTTATATCTTTATGTTTGAGGACTGAAATGTGGCAAAAGGTCAAACAGTTCAAGGGGGCCGAATACTTTCGCAAGGCACTGTAAAGGAAGAACTCACAGAACCCTGACCTCAACCCCACTGAAGACCTTTGGGATGAACTGGAACTGGAGTCCCCTCAACATCCCAAAATCAGCACCTGACCTCATCATTACTAACACGCTTGTAGCTGAACAAACACACATCCCCACAGCCACGCCCAATGGGATGTTCAACAAGCACATATGGGTGTGATGGTCAGGGGTACACATACTTTATAGCCATATGGTGTACTTGGTATACTTCGACTTTTTGGATAATTAAGGTTTCTTAGCGTTAAAGAAAAATAGGATTTTAGATAGGAAAACAGAAGTTAGAAGGTCTATGCAGAGAACCTTTAAGGCTTCCCCAAAACAGATGACTGGAGAACCCTTAATTCTTAGAAAAAATAATTCGAGGGTTCTTTATTGGATCATTGGATTATTAAGGATTCATAGCTTCCAAAAAAGGGTTGTACATGGAACTCTTTTAAAGAATGTTGTGGGGTTTTTTTTTTGTAGCATTAATCACAAAACCTGAAAGGGTTCATCACAAGGAACATCTGAAAAGCTGTTAAATAGCTCAAACAATTATATAAGAGTTTGTTGCAAAACGAAAAAAAATAAAATAAAATGGCATCCTTATTAGGGGCGCACGGTGGCTTAGTGGTTAGCACGTCCGCCTCACACCTCCAGGGTCCGGGGTTCGAGTCCCGACAGGACCATGTGTGTATGGAGTTTGCATGTTCTCCCCGTGTGTCGGGGGTTTCCTCTGGGTACTCCGGTTTCCTCCCCCAGTCCAAAGACATGCATGGTAGGCTAATGGGCGTGTCTAAAGTGTCCGTAGTGTATGAATGTGTGTGTGAGTGTGTATGTGATTGTGCCCTGTGATTGTGCCCTGTGACGGACTGGCACCCTGTCCAGGGTGTACCCCGCCTTGTGCCCGATGCTCCCTGGAATAGGCTCCAGGTTCCCCGTGACCCTGATAAAGGAGTAAGCGGTTGAAGATGAATGAATGGATGGATGGATGGTATCCTTATTAATGGATTTTAAGATCCTTTGTTCTAGGGTTCTACACAGAACTTCTCAGGCTCGGCCAAAAATAAAAATCCCTCAAGGGTCCTCCATTTTGTAAGTCTGTAGGTAGAACTTCATTTCCTTCATACAGATCTACAAAGATAAAAATGAGATGAGATCGGCAGTAAAAAGCAGTGTGTTTAATGGGTTCTAAAGTCTTCAGCTGTGTGTTTGGAAGGGAACCAGAGAACCCGGTGAGTCAGGAGGCTGTCAGGCACATGTGACGGGTTTCAAATCTCTCCTCGCGTGGAAGAAAACAAATCAATGCAGCGGTGTGATGGCGCCGTTAGCACATAAACAGAGCCGAGTGTGATGTATGATATATATGCTTTACAGCGTAAGGTGAGATTGCATGCACTGCAGGGAGATTCAAGGAAAGGTCCATGCACAAAGAATAATCATTTCTGGAGTAGGTTCGTAAATTATAACCTTTATCACTATAAAGTGATGGGGGGGGGGGGGGGGGGTGTATTATTTGTGTATTATTTACGTAAAAGACGAGGGGTTTAACAGATAAGTCGTCGACGTAGGTGCTACATTTCCCATCTGTCTGAAGTTTTATGGAGAGCTGAAATGTCGTGAGGTATTTATTTTATGAGCATTTTACACGCAACAGCAGGTTTTACAGAACATGACATCGTCATGTAGATTGTTTAGGGAACATTTTAATTCTCTCACCAACACATTTAAGCGCACAAAGTAAAGTAGATAACCTTGGCTTGTCTGGAACATTTTGAGCAGAAGGAAGCATCAGGGCTCTCGTTATAAAGGACTCGTCTCTTCACACGTTTCAATACATTCATTGTGGAGGATATAAAAGCAGGAAGGCTTCTGGATATTCCTTTTCCTCCCATCTGACCTTAATTACCTCAAGAACCCTGGTGGAAATCCTTCAGCACGGATGAGAGGAAGCCGCAGTGAATAGGACGCGCGTCCCACAAAGCTTCCCATTACACCCAGACCGAGCGAGAGCGGAGCTGAGCCGAGCGCTGGGGTAAAAGAACAATATCCCGACCACTCCTAATTTACTCGAACCTCTCGCTGCCATCACTGCGAGGGTAATCAACAGGGTAATTCTGATGCTAATAACCATCATTAACCGCTTCTCTCCTGCCGCGTATGTCTGCTTCATCTATACAGACGGACCTAATTAAATTTGACCAATCTAGAAAGACACTGTTCATTAAAATCGCTCGTGTGAAAATACGGTCAACAACAAAGAGACAGAGGCTTTTAATCACGTCCTGTCATCGTACGAGTATCAAAGATGGCGGAAAATGTAAAAATAACAAAATATTAACTAGAGGTTCTGAATTATTAAGTGAAAACAATGAGATATTAATGGAAATAAAGAGATAACTCAAAATATCAAGATATTAACTGGAAATGAGATCATCTACTAATGAGGTCATTACGTTGAAATAACGACATGTAAAAATGATGTAGTATAAATAATAATAATAATAATAATAATAATAATAATAATAATAATAATAATTTACATTTAAAATAATATCCGATAATATTCAATAAATTTGTCCTATTGATGAATTGTGGGGGGATTAAATACTTAAGTCGAGATATTATTTAGAAGTTATTAAGTCAAAATAATGAGATAACTAATGAGGTATAATCGACAAATGATTAAGACAACATAATGATCAGTATGTTAAAAAAAAATAGATAATATGACAAGACAGGAAGTCCATCCATTTTCTGTGCCACTCATCATGCAGAGGGACGCGTTGAGCGAGCTGGGAGTCTATCCCTGTGGACTCGTGGTACAAGGCGGGGGACACCCTGGACAGAGAGCAGGGCCATCACAGGGCACAATAACACACACACACACACACACACACACACACACACTACAGACAATCTGGAAATGCCAATCAGCCTACAAGGCAGGTCTTTGGACTGGGTCACTGAGCGCTTCACTACAACCCGTTTTACTCCTAATGTCTGTCTGTGAAGACTGCGCCGCTATGTGCTTGATATTATGCACCTGTTAGAAATGGGTGTGGCTGAAACACCTGAACTCACTATATAGTACTTCTATTAACGAGTTATTAAAGTGAAATGATGACATAGCACTTTTTCACAACTTCTTGTAACAGCAAATCTTTCATTTTTAATAACCCACCCATTTTGGAGGACAAAACAAGTACCAGGTTAGTAATATATCGTCTACAGTGACATTTTTATAGACTATTAAAGGGATGTGCGATTACAGGAAAATAAGTTTATTAACAGTAACTCTGCTTCATCACTCCGCCATGGCGCGGAGTATTGTCATATTTATTTCCTATAGTACGCAGAACAATGTAACGGCGTTCGTTAAACACAGGTTATAAATAAACTTGATTAAAAACACTAAACTCATATCGCATGTCTTCATTAATTCCCTGTAATGAAGCTGCACAGTGTGCCAGAGTGTAACGTGTGAGAGAACAACCAGCTTCGTCTCGTCCTGTTTCCCGAAAACGCCTTGCACTCCGGCTCACGCACTCACTCGCATGTCAATTCTCATCAGGTGCCTTCATTAGCTGATTAATTTCGATCCTCCCCTGCCTCCTTAAAAAACCCACACATAATCTATTGTGACAGAATAATAAAGGAAAAAAAAATGTTTAAAAAAGATACAATTAGGCTTACAGGATGTAGAGATAGATGGGCAATTACGTTCTCATGGAAGCCCTCATCAACTTCATGATGCCACTCGTTCCATCTGCCTGCCATCGCTCTCGTAAATTATCCTTACTTATACAGGAACAGGACCCGAGCTGGGTTTTAACTTGGTCATGTGACTCCAAAACACCACTGCAGCAAGTCGTTGGAATGTTTGGAAATATATCAGCTCAATATGTAGGAGACCGACTGTAAACTACTTTCCGAGTAGGCTTTATTTATTTATTTATTATATACCACATTAAAAAGACCAGACATATCTTCAGGGGTTTAACAAGGCCTGTAAACCCACTGGGAGGCATTTTGATCATGTTCCCAATCAGGAGTTTGTGAGATTGCATCGGAGCCTTCTAAGTATATATGTCTGCTGTAACAGAGTGCTCGAGTCCACTAATAATTCTCAAAACCAGCATCCAGACGAAAAAAAAATGAAATAAAAAAAGGTCAGCGATCCCTGAGCGGAAGAACCAAATATGAGGTCAGTAGGACGTGATCATTAAAGACCGAGCGAGGACTACACCTGTTTGGTCTTCAGAAACAGGCGTTTCTTTTTCAGACAAGATGATTTGACGCTACCTTCAGAGTTGACGCAGGCCACAGTTTGACTCCTGCTCCCAGAGCCGCAAGTCCCCTCGTTAGGCATGCACGCTCCTTCCTCCTCGACCCGCCACTGGAAACACACAGGATCTTCACAGGGAACGAACTCCACCAGGTGGCCACAGTCCTTTGAGCTTCCAGATCCATCTCCCATCACTCGTCTTCTCCGCTCTCGGTAACCTATGGAGATCCAAATACAAGCAGCTTACAACAAGCCAGAGTGATGGAGGAACGAGTATGTGATTGAGGACACCATAACTTGCTAGGTTTATTATTTGGCAGAAAGATCCTCCTCATCAATAGTACCTTCCTGAACTCCTGGCATCCTAATTTTGAACAACAGCCTGAAACAGGCGCATTTCCACCCTTCTGCAACTTGACCATCAATCACGTTTCAGATTAATTAAGAGGAAAAACACATCCTCATCAATCACAACTACAGTTTCATACTGAAGGTTACAACCTTCCGTGAGGTTCATTAAGAAACCTTCATGCAAGCAAACAATGTATTCATCCAACACGCTTCAGATGATATGAATATTTCAGCGTTTGGATGACGTTCAAGCAGCCTGCTCTGTGCATTTGCATAATGCCTATTAGAACCTAAATCCAGTGGGATAAATCTACTGTACCTTACCAAACAACCGCAGGACCATGTGACTATCCTGCTAACCTAAATGTAAGTGGTGTATTACTGTATATCCATGTGTGTTATTATAACTTCCTGCAGTGCCAATGGGCTAAAAGGGATCATCATCTAACACAGCAGCACTTTATCTCAAACTTGTCAACAACCCAAGTGTTCTGATTTAGACTCCGATATCCCACCAGGCCAGTATACATCGTGCTACAAAATTCAGTATTTGGGTTGTTGGATAAAAGCTTCTGAAGACATCGACTGCCTCAGGTGCCTTTCCTTCGATATTACACCTGGGACCCTTTTAAACTATTAGGTTCACTCGACAGCCAGGACTTTTTCTTTTCTATTCTAACTCCATGTAGAGATAATTGGGTTAGTAGTGTTTGCCTGACCCAGGCCGATGGATCCAACAACTTGGGTGCAGATGTATCTGTGGGGTTTATGCTCTTGTTTCGAAAAGGAGCCTTTTTACCCCCTAGCTCCTTGTTACTAAGCACAAAGATCCAGCTCTAAAGGCAGAAATGCAGATTCTCCAGTAAGATTTGTATCTTTCTGTGCAGATAGAAATAGAATCGCAAAATTCTGCCCCATAACGTAGGTTAACATTAGCTCGGATGAATATTGTACGCCGGGTATTTTACTCCAAGAACTTTAACCTATAGACTTCAGCACAGGACCTTGAACACAAGAACTCTTCGGACAAGAACTTTAGCCCGAGAGCCCAAGAGGAACTAGACATCGTTAGTGGAAGTGGTGTTTAATCTGATATCAATGATGGTGATTTGATGCTTAGCAATTTTTCAGACTTATACAAATACAGTATATCCACCTTATGAAGCATGGCGAGTTTGTAACAGTTGATTGATTTATGGCAATGCAACCCAACATTTACCCCAAGCTTTTGCTCCTAGTCCTGGGGTTTTGCAGCCTTAAACAGACATTTAAGACAATATTGAAGAGTAATTCTCAGATGCTTTATAAGACACTCCAGGCCTGGTTTGCCCTACAGTGGAAGGCTTGCTAGCGATAGTGAAGAGAAACAATAACAGCACTACTATATATACACACAT
>JAFFST010050615.1:75766-104943 GCA_022414735.1 Noturus placidus | reverse complement strand
GCCCGATGCTCCCTGAGATAGGCTCCAGGTTCCCCCGTGACCCTGATAAAGGAGTAAGCGGTTGAAGATGGATGGATGGATGGATATTAAGTTCACTATTACAAGGGTAGGATCTATGTAATATTTTACACGTGACTTCTTTTATCTTGTTTGTTAATAGGTACAAGGGCGTAACCATTATATGGACATGGGGGGTCCAAGCGCTTGGACATTGGGGCGGTAGAATAGAATATATGAATAGATGAAGAAAAGACAGATCCGTTGGCAGGGAAAATTAAAGTGGAACATATAGAAAATATTTTCTCCTGTATATTGGAGGGACAAATTGGTATTTCATCAACATTGGGGGGTCACAACCCCCCAAAAGAGTGCATGGTTACGCCCATGAATAGGTATCAGTGTGGAAGAGACAAAACTAGACTCCAGTGCAATTAACACCATCCATTTGAAGGATCGTTTTGCTGGGTAATCTGTACTGATTGCTGGAACTATCCGTTAGCAAAAATCCACACCGCTAGTTTTTTATGGTTGCGTCCGTCGTCATTATACAGTACGAGAAATAAAAACTGACTGACAAATTTTGCTGTGGTATTTGTAGTATTTTTTTTTTTTTTTTTTTTTGGATGACTCTATTTTTATTTATTATTTGGAGTGTTACTTTTTGGTTAAGTTTGGATGTATATCTTTTATTTATTATATATATTCTTAAATACAGTAAGTTTTACAGTTGGGTTTGTGACTGTACATTATTCCCTTCAAATGCTATTGAGCTTTAAATAATGGCATATTTTGTGTATGGGCCCATTCGGTAGTGAAAGTCATATCAAATTTACATATGATTTAATAGCATATTTTGTTAAATATCAAAAATATGACACCTAGTTTTTAACATTTTACAGTTGGTTATGTGATTCCCTTCAAATGCTATTGAGCTTTAAATTATGGTATATTCTGTGTATGGGCCTATTCAGTAATGAAATACATGTCAAATTGAAATGTGATTTAATAGTTTATTTTAACAAATATCCTAAATCGAATAGGTGCATTATACCTGACACCTAGTTGAACATGTTACAGTTGGATGTGTGACAGTATGTCATTCCCTTCAAATGCTATTGAGCTTTAAATTATCATATATTTTGTGTATGAGCCCATGCAGTAATAAAATACATAGCAATATTATATATGATTGAATAGTTTATTTTGTTACATATCAAAAATCTAAAAGGTGTGGTTTACACTTTACAGTAGGTTATATGACTGTAGGTCATTCCCTTCAAATGCTATTGAAGTTAGAAACGTGTTTAACAATGTCGTATGTAACTTTAGAGACGGTCCCTTAATTTCCGCCAACTTTATAGCAGTTTTTTTACGTTTGTTTGTCTCCACGGTAGCACGACGCATCATACTCCAGTTCAGTAGGTGGCGGTAATGCACCAAAAGCTAGTTTGCAAACCGCCAATAAACAGTACAAGACGAAGTCAACTGTTAGCGTAATGATGTGCGCCGCGCATGCGCAGTTTGTCTCATTACCCTGTGTGCGGTAGTAGTGATGGCGTCCTCTGCTACTCGGTGTGCGGCACGCTGGGTGACAATCACGGTGTCCTCTAATGTCCGCTCTTGTAGCACTTTTGCTTCCCGGCCTCATGGAGCTCGTGGACCTGTGGCGAGAGTGGGGGGCGGCGTGTATTGGTCGGCGGGCATCCGGGCTGGAGAATTCACGGAGAAAGCGGTGACATTGACGGCCCTGTTAGGTGAGCAGTGAGGCCTAGCTTTAGCAGCATGCTAACAGTGTGAGAGGAAGAACAGACATGCAGGACCCGGCTCGTTTTTAATATCCTACACGCATCGATTGTTTGAGTTCGTGTGTTGTGATCTGTCAGGACGATTTACGTGAACAATGACGTGCTTGTTTATAAATAAATGTGGTGTTGGCTGCAGAAGTTCACTGTGCAGACCTGAGCGGTTTGTGTGATGAGAAAGAGATGCTCTGTACATACACTCAGGCCATGTAGAGATTTAATCTCTGAATCAACAGATTTATATAATGACAAATCCAGCTGTGAGATCCTGCCTATATTCCATTAGAATGGTTTTCTTGTGTGTGTGTGTGTGTGTGTGTGTGTGTGTGCAGGTGGCAACCCTCATCATGTCCTGCCCAGGCTGTCTTTCCACATTAGTGCCACTGCAAGAAATAAACAGGACTTTTACCAGGTTCTCGGGGTACCGCGCACAGCATCCCAGAAAGAGATCAAGAAAGCTTATTACCAAGTAAGACTCCAAATCTCTGTCCTCTTCATCTGTAGCCTTGGCATGATTATCATGGACACAAAGCCATGAAGGCAAACAATAAACATCTTAAAGCATAAGCTGTTGTATCTCTCCATGGATGTGCTTTAAGGCTGAATTTTATTAGCCTTTTTTTTTTTTTTTGCTCACTTTTCATTGTTTTCATTGAGTGCTGCATAAGATCACTATTTCAATGAGTTGTGCAGTCCAGACTGTTCAGTTCACACTGACTGCACACGAGACATTGATTCATGAGTTGTGTGGCGCTTTTTCATCACTCACAAGTTAATTGTATTACGTTTAAAGGGGTCATATGATGCTTTTTTTTATTATTATTATGTTTGTGCATGTATAAGATATGCAAAGTTACAAAGCTCGTAGTCTTTCACAAAGGGATTAATTCCATCTAACAGAGGACACTGCTCCAGACCTGAATAAATCGCCTCCATCCAAGTAAAGATATTACTTCCGCAAACATCCGTCATAATTTGAAATATCAGCATAATGCTGGCATAATAAAAAAAAAAAAAAATTGGGAAAAATTTTAACTGAATTTTATGGTGTCACTTTGGGACATAAAGTTGCTACAGTGAAGAAGACAAATGAAACCGTTATGATGTTGTATCTGAAAGGTAAGAGAGTTACTAAATAAAAACTTACCACTGTGAAAAGTTCTGCTCAAGTCTTGCTTGCAAAGTTGATTCTGATTGATCTGATCGATCGTCCACATTTTCAGAATCTGTCTCTGGCTTGAACCGATACGGTAAAACTCAAGACATTATTAACTGTGTTTATAATTGCTTTAGAGGCTGAAGCTTGTGATTATGGTACAGGGCGTTACATTTCTGACACACACTTGAGGTTTTTCGCCAATCGTAAAGCAATGGGTCAGCCGGCCAATCGAAGCACGCTAGGTATTTTGGGAGGAGGGACTTTGGAGAAACCGGAACTCAGACAGACTGGGAATAGAGGTACTGCAATAATGTACAATATACAAACAAATAATGTTTTTTTTTTTTTTTTGAAGATGTAAGCATGTTGACCTATTGTATTACAGACAATAAACAAAATAATTAACTTTTTAAAATGGCATCATATGACCCCTTTAAGTTTATTAGCCCCCCAAAGAAAGCTTGGTGTGTGCTTAACATCAGCAAACCAGTTGTGCGTCTTGTCCAAGTGGCTCCACTGAACATACTGATGAACTGTACGTGGTGGCATTAGTGCTTCAGTAAGCTTTTAACTCTACCTTTAGCACAATTGGTAAGTAATTATGTTTAAACTTAATGAACTTCACATTGGTCCAACACACATGGGTGCGGTAACTACAGAACGAGCTACTAATTCCATAAACCTACACACATCAGCCAACTCGTGAGCTGTCTAGCATTCAAACGATTTTGATTAGGTGCATTAATAATGCACGCACAGACTACAGATGGGGATACAAATCAGGAACATGTGGGTATGTGAAAATATTGCCGAAAATGTTTTGGCTTACTTTCAAAGTCTTCTGCTTTACTACATGCAGTAGCTTTACTGCTAAATATAATATAACAATGCTAGTCAGCCTCAAATAATACTTATTATAATTTCACAGCTTATAGCTGAGGTATTCAGCAACAACTCAACTTTATGTCAAAGGTGCAAATACGATGCGTTACATTGGAAACTTTATCAGGTGAGACTCACAGGCTAAACAGTCGTCCTCTCTCAGAGAAATCATGCACTCTGTTTGTTACCCTTAGTTTGTATTAATGACCCTAATTAACTCTGCATACATTTTTACAAGATGCTACTAGCGTGTGACCGATTGATCGGTTTTGCCGGTTAATCTGCGGTGATTGTTGGAACTATCCGTTAGCAAAAATCCACACCACTAGTTTTTCCCAGTTGTCGTTATACAATACGAGAGCGGTATAACGCAAAATAAAAACTGATTGACAAATTTTGCTGTGGTATTTGTAGCTTTTTTTTTTGAATTCATTTGGAATGACTCTATTTTTATTATTTGGAGTTTTCATTTTTGGTTAAGTTTTGATGTATATCTTTTATTTATTTAAAATTGATGTATTTATTCATTTTTCTTAAATACAGTAAGTTTTCATGGTGCAGTCAGTGGTGTTTATTTTTGTAATAAAGTTCAGCAATATTTTACTTTGAGCGTTTTATTTCCGTATCGATTTTAAAAACCGTAAGTTGAATAAAGGATTATCGGCAGGTACCGCCCATCTTGGGTGTCAGTAAAATCCACTTCCATAAGCCATCACATGAAGTGACTTATTGGCTGTACTAGTCAAGTGTCATTTCCACAATATACAGCTGGTACAGTACACAGTGAAACCAAACAACATTCCTCTAGGACCATGGTGCTACATAACACACACTAACCACATGAGACAACACACGACTAAATAAGTTGTACCAATTTCTACATGAAGTGCACATGAAAACATGTGCAAACAACACAGGACAAGACAATACTACTAAAACAGGAACAGTAGGCACAGTAAGTGACAGTGCCGAGTAGTACACAGTTCTAGTATGGAAGTGTCTGAAATAGTGCAAAAGAATAATATAATTTTTTTTAAAATGCTGTGTATGTAAACATAACATGCTGTGGCATAGTATTCGGTGGATAAGCTTATACCATATATGGACATATCAGCTGTTGCAGTAGCAGCCAGGTAAAGTGTATAATCGTGTCAAAAAATGAAATATTGCAAAGGGAGTGGGATGATGTTCAGTTCAGTGTGCGTATATCAGTCCAGTCTCTGAGTATTGAAGAATCTGATGGCTTGGGGAAAAAAGCTGTTGCAATACAAGGCCTATAGTGTATATATAAAAAAAAAATTGTGGGGTCGGTTAGAAAAATTAAACATTGATTGTTGTTGCTATTGCCCCAAGGTAGTGCTGAATGGTAATCCCGATTATTTTGATCAATATTGAGATCTTGATTATTTATCGCAATCACTCAGTGATTTTAGGGACAACATATTTTTATTGTACTTTCACATTTAAATAAATAGACCACTGCTTTCACCTCCATGTTGTGCTACATTCCTGCTAATGTACAAATCTTTGCATCAAATTAGACCGATCCTTAAAGTGAATCATCTCGTAGAAGCAAAATATAAATAAAACTGTACCAAAATATAGGATAAGTAAAAATGCCATCAACCAAATGTAAATATGCATCAAATATAACAATATGCAAAAAATGAAAACAATTCCGGCGTATGCAGAAAAGGCAATAACAGAGTTTACAGAAGGAGAGACGCAGGACAATTTCTTTTAGGAGATTACAAAAATTAGGACCACAGTTGAAGTTTATTGGGTTATTTTTTTTTTTTTTATAATGGTAACATTAATGTGCCACAATATAATACACAAGTAGCATGACAACTTGAGCTGGTCAATTATGACAGAATTTGGGAACATAGTGTGAGCCATGAAACATTAATTTAACTTCTGATAAACTAAATGTAATATTTTCAGTTCTCTTTACAGACTGTATGCAAAAAAACAACCGTTACCCTGTTCACCTTGTAAACAAATACAGTTGTTCAGTCTTAGAAGTCTGATCCTCTTAAATATATTTAAAGCTACACTATTAGACATTTTCCACTGTTGTGGTTCTGGGCTGGAGTCAGTTCTCGAACCGCTCTGTGTATATTGTGTATATATCTGATTAATCTCATATAGGATGTGACTGGGTGAGTTTATTTACCAATCAGATGCAAAGCGCTTTAGTTTTAATGGTGTTCATTAGGGACTCACCAATCAGGATTTTTTCGGCCAAAACCGATACCAATCTTTTTTTGTTTAATCTTTAATCAGGAGGTCTATCATAAACAGTTAAATGTAAGCTCTCTGCTCATGGTCACTGTTAATTGAGTTAAAATAATAGCAATGAGAAATACTGTTGGTTAATTGATAAATAAACATGAAAAAATATTTATTTTTAAATATCTTAAACAATAGTCCTAATTAAAAGTAGATTAACACAAGCATGCTCCATATTCGGAAAAAGGCTAATAGCTTTCTAAGGAAATGGTGAACTAAGCTTAATGTCAAATTGATATTAAATGTAACACAGTAATTAAACATTATTTAATTTCTAATTTTTTTTATATTTTATGAAGTTATTATAATCTATTTTTTTATATTAAATGATTTATTTATAACTAATTACTTTTTCTGTCTTTATATTTTATCAGTTTTCCGTTTGTTTGTTTATCTGTTGTTCCTTTTAGATCGGTTACCCAGTCTGCTGATAATATTGTGTTTTGGGGGTTAAAGCCAAACATGGAAACTGGAGATGAGTTTTCTGGTGATATCTGGCAACCATGGGTTTAAATGAATTGAATATGCTATGTATTTGAGTTACTGAAGAGCATGAAGGAGATCAGCAGCGTACTCCTTCTGAACAGTTGCTACTGTTGATTATGATTGGTGAGGAATTATTTAGTAAAGACGTTTGAGTTAAACCCATCTTGTACCGTTGGCATTATTATTAATTTACTCTGCCAGACGCCGCTGTGTCTACACAAGCAGGTGCAGGTCATTTTGCGGGATCAAAATTGAGAGAAGCAGATGATGTGCACTGTTACTCTTGTCATCATAAAGGCTTCTCTGCAGTATGTCCACACTTGTTCGGTTAACTGAGGAGATGAAAATGTAACAGTGTGAATGTAACTGTTGCACGGTGTAGATGCATTTTGGACTTCCTGTAGTTTTTATTCCGATTGCATTATACAACTCTGAACAGATCACTCGCACCAGTGAAAATAAATATTTATTCACAGTTGCACAAAATACTTTTCAGTCACAGATGCGAGTGAAATGGTCGCACTGTAGAGCCCTGAGTTTATCTGCAAAAAATTTTCGTCACCTCTGCGCCGGTCAATGTGATTGGCTGTAAGTGTAGGAAGTGCTTGATTTGATCTGCAGTGGAGTTTTCCATGAGCGGAGGATGAACTTTAAACCTCAAAATCAGTCTATCATCTTCATTTAATCGTGAACAGTCAAAAATGTTGATCGATATCCGATTAATTGTGCAGCCCAACCCCAAGGAAATACAAAAAGCAGAGACTCCCTCAACAATAAAGAAGGAGGGGGGAAAAAGCTGTGGCATTTTCTGAATCATTAGAGTAATGCAGTGATAGAGTTGGATTTTGTGGTGTCTGAGTTGATCTGTCTTTTTCTTATTCTGTGACTCATTCCTCAATATAAACGTTTATTTAATTCCTGCACTGAAGATTTACATTATAAGTGTGTTTTGTGTAAACAATCTTTTCCCAGTGCATCATGTTGAAATGATTGTGTGGTATTTGCACTGCTGCAGAAGTTTTAAAATGCTGGAATATGACTATGATTTTTTTTTTTTTTTTTTTTTTTGTAAAATTATTACGGCTGTGGCTCAGTCGGTAGAGCGGGTTGTCCACTAATCCACTAATCGTAGGGTTGGTGGTTCGAATCCCGGCCCGGCTGATCCCATGCTGAAGTGTCCTTGGGCAAGACACTGAACCCTAAGTTGCCCCCAATGGCAAGCTGGCACCTTGCATGGCAGCTCTGCTACCATTGGTGTGTGAGTGTGCTCTCATTTGTAAGTCGCTTGTAAATGTAAATGTAAAATTATATTTCTGTAAAGCTGCTTTGAGACAATGTCCATTGTAAAAAGCGCTATACAAATTGATTAATTTGATTTACAGGAGCCTACATTACATTGTGATGAGGAGTTAAATAATTAAACACTCATTTTCTTAACACCGGGCACAAAAGTTATGCTTATTTACACCAATTTCAAATGAAATAGTCTCTTGATTGTTCAATTCAGTGATCATTATGAACTAACCTGGTGTTAAACAGTTGTGAATGTTTTGTTTATTTATTTATTATTGTCAACACAATATGATGGCATTTTGTTTTCTTTTTTCAGATGGCAAAGAAATATCATCCAGACACAAACAAAGATGACCCAAAGGCCAAGGAGAAATTTGCACAGTTGGCTGAAGCCTATGAGGTATCACTTTAAAGCATGCTTACATCAGACAGTGTTTGATCATTTAGGGCATGAAAGTGCTGCTGTGAGAAACATATTTGCACCTTCTGTGTCTGGTCTTGTTCTAGGTGCTGAGTGATGAGATGAAAAGGAAGCAGTACGATACGTACGGCGCAGCTGGGTTCGAGGCAGGCAGAGCCGGAGCGGGTCAGCAGCAGTACTGGAGCAGCAGCACCAGCGTGAACCCTGAGGAACTCTTCCGCAAGATCTTTGGGGAATTTTCTGGCGCTCAAGGATTCGGGGACTTCAGTGGCATCTTTGATCAGCCACAGGAGGTCAGTGAGTTTAAACAGTGCTGGACAGGGATGTGGATCACAAACAGAATAGATGATCAATAACTGGAAATTGACTCATTTATTTCTCCAGGTTATACCACAGCACTGTTGAATTCATTAATCTGATTGGTCAGAAGTTGTTGATCAGTTTTCTATAAGGCAGGATTGTTATTATACTTGTTCTAACACGTTAGTATTTCTTTAGTAACAGCTCATACACAGGGACGTGTATGGCAGATGCTCCACATAATCTAAGGCTAATAAGAAATGATTAAAAAACACTTTTAATTAAAAAACTAATTGTGAAGATTTATCTACAGATTTTGTAATGGTCATGAAGGCCACAGTGGGAGTGTGTTCAGGACACAACTTTGTGCTTTCCAGTTTCTCAGTATAAACTTTGAGAGAGAGAGCGAGAGAGGAAAGATTATAGCTGTTATAATAAAAGTAATAACAGGTCCTACCTTGTTTTCAACGCGTTCCATAAAATCCATTCATCACCCAAGTTCTGTATCAAATCTCAAACATAATTCAGCCCATTTGCCATTTCTCTATTTTCAGTCATAGAATTAACGACTCATTTCTGCTGATTCCTAATTTTTTAATCTCTGCCGTAGCCTTTATTCCTCTCCAAACTGACTGAATACCACCATTAGTGAGATTCTCTTCTACTGAAGTCTTAGATATTAGCTTTGCTCACCTAATTTCCTGTTTTTAGAAATTTGTTATTGCTAGTTCTTCACAAAAATAAATATAGGAGCTTACAACCTCAGCCAATTCATCATTCAGTGCAACAGTGTTATGATCAGCACTCCCTATAGGGGGCCTGGGGAAAGATCTATATGCATTCTCTGTAGTCCCATAACATACATCTATTTTATCGTGACGTGTGGGGCAGTCCACACATTGTTGAAGGTTTAAAGCATGTCCTATGTAATTTATTAAAATCTGATTAGCATGATTGATTACTTGACTGATGACCTCCACTACATTACCAACATTTGCTGTAGGATGTGTGTGTGTATATACACGACTGAGAGAAGAGGGGTCAAGCAGAGAATAATGCAAGATTTTTAATTGAGTTCTAGAGAAACGAAGTCCACCACTGAGGAACAGTTAGTGTGAAGGTTCTGGAAAGTTATCTTGAGCCACGCTGAGTAGGCACTACTAAGCGTCAGTTGCTAATCGATCGCAGATTGCATGAGGGAACGTAAGCCTTCAGGAGAGAGATGAGGTAGGAGGGTGTGGTTCCAGACAAAGTCTTGAATTTGATGTGGGTGGCTACAGGAAGATAGTGGAGGAAGATGAAGGGGGTGAGACATGGGTTCTCTTGGGCTGGTTGAAGACGAAGCGTACTACAGCATTCTGAAATATCTGAAGGGGTTTGATGGAGCTGGCTGAGAGGCCCGAGAGTAATGCAGTGCAGTAGTCCAGTTTTGATATGACGAGCCTAGACTAGTAGCTGTGAAGCCTGTTCATTGAATGTAGGGTCTAATTCTCTTGATGCTGTTCAGAATGAACCTACAGAATCATTCAGTTGTTAAAATGTGGTCTGTACAGGGTCAAGTTGTCCTCGAAAGTCATCCTGGCTGTCCTGGTTGGCTTGAGTGTGGTTGAACCTAGTGTTTAAACAATCACTATAACTGGGCACACCTGGGTAACAAAAAACACCTGACAGTTACATCTTCCAATATTTTTGATCACATTTAAAATGGGTGGGTTCAAACAAAAGGTGCCATGTTCAGAGTTATTTAACACATCCAGATGTATTAGGAAATGAAAGGTATCATCTAATATTAATCTTTTCATATACATTAATGTGTAGAAAAAAAAAGCACTGGTCTTGCTGTTACAATACTTTCAGAGGGTTCTGTATTTGGTGGTGTTCTGAAGCAGAGCCTTTGCAGTAGTAGGATAGAATATACCTGATTTATTTTGCTGTTGAGCAGTTCTGTTAACAGTATCCAATCTGTTCCATCTGTTTCTCATCAGTACATGATGGAGCTGACGTTTGCACAAGCTGCTAAAGGCGTGAATAAGGAAATCACAGTGAACGTTGAGGCTGCCTGCCAGCGTTGTGACGGTAAAGGCCATGAGCCGGGCTCTAAGGTCCAGCACTGCAACCACTGCAACGGCACTGGAATGGTGAGCTATGCTCTTGACTTCACTAACCTGAACTACGAATAGAAAGCTAGTACATCAGCCTGGTCCACCGACCTGTACATGGCCTCTGTGTCCCTATAGGAGACTGTGAACACTGGGCCATTTGTGATGCGCTCTACCTGTCGGCGGTGCGGCGGCCGTGGCTCAGTGATCACCTCCCCCTGCGTAGCGTGTAAAGGAACGGGTCGGAGTAAGCAGAGACGCACAGTCATGGTTCCTGTTCCCGCCGGTGAGTCAGTCAGCTACATTGAACATTCACATGCAATATTTGCAGTAGTAAGAAAAGGCTGTTTGTGTTAACACAGCTCCTCCAGCCCTAATCGCATGCCTTGTCCACACTAAATTGTTTACATGAAAAGAAGTACAGGAAAACGTTTATAGCCATTTTTGCTAAGAGTGCACAGATAGCTAAGCAATGTAACAAAGTCTGTGTGTGCTCGCTGTCGTTACCACCTGTACGGAGGTCGGCTTTACACGAGTGAACGTCAAGTGCTTAATCTTTCATGCAGAAACTCAGCATTTCTATTGTGCATTTGCTCAGTGGTTCAGAGAACAGAAACTGACAACGGCAGTCAAATTTAGGGCGCTTTCACACCTGGCTCATTTGGAGCGTTGGTTTCAGAACCTGGTGTGTTTTTCTCCCTTGGTTCGGTTCGTTTAGACGTAGATGAAGACTGCAATCTGGCTTGGATCTGAAACCACAGCAATCGGCCCGAGACCACCTGAACGAGGTGCAAACGAACTCTGGATTGGTTCGCCTGTGATGAGAAGATAATCCGACCAAATGGACTAATCAGCCAACCTGTATAGCAACGCCCGATGGGAATCGCGTTATGTAAAAAGCGGGTTTGTTTTGCTAACGGCTCGCAACATGGAGCGCGGTTTAACTTGGACTGAAGACGAGGTAAAATTCCTCATTGGAATTCGGTCTGATGAACAACTTTTTAAAAACGCATTAAAACACAGAGCTTTACAAGGTTCTTCAGAAGTGGCCCAAGGAGGTGGGCTTTACTCACTCCATGGAACATAGAGATTTAGATAAATTATAACTACAGCTAAAAAGATGGCCACAATAATGTCACGGAGCTGCTGTCTATCCATCTTGTTATGCCGGAACCCTGGTACACCCAGGTGCACTCTGACCAGTGAGAGGACACATTTTGGTACGCTTTGAAATGTTGCCTTGTGAAAGTGAACCGAGCCAAGGGGGGAAATACAACATTGTAACAATTGAAGTCCTCGTTTTGGAACAAAGCACAGATCTACATGTCTGAAACACCCTAACTCATCTTGTAGTTTGGATGTGCTGGAGAGGTGATCGTGACCACCAGGGGCCTTGTGACAGAAAGCTCCATCCACACTTGATTGGGAAAATTTGCATTTTCAGATTGAGCAGGCCCTGGAGAGGGTTTCCAACAAGATCAGCTTTTTGTGGATCGAAGCTAGGAAAGGTTGTATTTTTCAGACCTAACACTTTAATTAATTTGACCCCTTCCCACACAAAGCTAACTTATGCAAGTTCTTAAATTCCAATCAAAAGCCTGCGTTGAAGCACAGAAATATCAATTCTATTGGAGCCAGATTGTGAGATGGCGACGTTCAGTTAACCGGATCGAATTTATGCAAATTATACAAAAGTTTGTTGATGCAAACCTTTTGAAATCGTGAAGCCACTTTGTTTCAGCACAAGAACAGGCCAGTGATGATTTGGATGTGTTTTTGTTTGAGATCTAAGTGTTGTGCTTTGTTGCTCGTTTTGTGGTTGCTTTCACAGGTATCGAGGATGGGCAGACAGTCAGGATGCCTGTGGGAAATAAAGAGATCTTTATCACATTCAGGGTGAGTTGTGATTTGGTGTATTTTTGTTTTTGCTCTATTTAGATGTCAGTCTGACCCTTCAGAACAATCTGAAAAGGTGAGAGAAAATGGTGTGAGCGGTGTAAACCCAATAAACACTTGCTAAGTAAGGAATAAAATAGGACTGGACGTGCTGTTTTAGGAAAATACTGAAGGGCGGTGGTGTGTTACAGAGTTGATTATTTTTCCATAACAGCACATCCTGAAGTGTTATTCCACCAACACGGTCAAGTCATTCTTTTTGTCTCCGTTTATACTTGCTTTTAATCTTCTCGAACAACAGTGGGAATACAAATGATAAGCTCTAGTCGTTTGTTATAACAGAATAATAAGGTTATTTTTCCTGTTTTTTGTCTCTTGAATTTAAAACCAAAAATGTTTGTCATGTAGTTAAGAAGAGTTTCATGTGTTGGAAAAAGTAGTTACAGCATTACCTCTAAATAATAATTTCTGAATAAACCTCTCTCGACTGAACAGCTCACCATATCAACGGTTATAATTTATTCTTTGTTAAATAACCTGTTTTTAAAGCTGCAATACTGAACTTTTAAAGCTGCTCTGTTTGTAATATAAAATCGTGAGTTATTTGCGGAGGTTTTTGTTTTTTTACGAGGATTGTGCTTCAGCATTGCACCTCTGCACGGATGAATTCAATACTTGACAACGGTTTTCTTGGAGTAAAGGCGAGTTGCTCTCTCATCGTTAGCAGAAAATGTGCAATTGACTACACTGATCATAGCAAAACAAACCACATGGGAAACTCGATACCGAGCTGAATTAAGTGAACAAGTGCACTAATGTTAGCTAGCCTACTGTTGAGCCACTGAAATGCCTGACACAGCGATGGCTTTTTGTTGTTGAACAGGTAAGTCTTCATTCCCTTCAGATCACGAGTTGTTAACACTTCTCAAAAGCCACAACGATATTCATTCTCATTTTAGCATGGGTGCCGTCACATTCCCTTTTTGACTGCAGGCTCTCCGTGGTTCGAGGTTTTGACAACAGCCGATACATACCCCAGATGTCAACGATAATTCTGTTTAAAACTATCTAGATTAAAAACAGCCATCTAGATGACAAGTTTAAATTTATGCAATTATTGTAAGAACAAGCAGCAAACACTCCACCATCCTCAGCACACACTCACGCGATATAGTAGCCAGGTCGTCTTCTTTCTGTTTACGCACATGACACAACCGCGTAAAGACGGACGACGGAATTTCCGGAGAAATTCGACCCAACAGCTCAAATGATGAATCATTATTATAAGCTTACATTTATTATAAGCTTATAAGCTGTTACTATAGAAAGGATAATGTGTTAATGAGCAAGTTAGTGTAAACCTAAATTATAGCCAGCACTACTGTCAGAGCTGCTGTTATAGACACCACCTGACCAATCAGACTTCAGAACTCCGCCTCTATTGATGTTGGTTAGACAAAATTGACACTTAATTTTTTTATGTAAGTTAAAGAAAAATTCTGTGTGTTCTGTTTCTTTAAATAAAATTGTATTGTTTGTCTATATGCATGCCTACAGAGCTCCTCTTAATCAGATTTGTGTCTGTTAGCATTTGGCAAGTTGAGTCTAATGTCTAGCTTTAATGCTCCTCAGGTCCAGAAGAGTCCTGTGTTCAGGCGAGATGGTGCAGATATCCACTCAGACGTTCAGATTTCAGTGGCTCAGGCCATCCTGGGAGGCACAGCGCGAGCGCAAGGACTCTACGAAACGGTCAATCTTTCTGTGAGCGACTTACTATGCATGTGTTTTTGGTAGATTTGTAGTTACGGTGGATTGGAACAGTGTCTAACCTGATGAAATGTTGTTTTTTTTGCAGATCCCTGCTGGCGCCCAGGCTGATCAGAGGATCAGGCTTTCCGGAAAGGGAATCCCACGAGTCAGTGGCTATGGTTACGGTGATCATTACATCCACATCAAGATTAAAATCCCCAAGTATGACACTTTTTTTTTTTTTTGGTTTACATAACGTGTTCTTTTTGAGTATTCAGTGGGATTAGTTTGGGGGGGGGGGCTGTTGTGGGAAAGGAGTTTGGAATGATTGTGGAATAGTTACTTGTAAGTGAGTGATCTCTTTGATGGAGTAACCCTTTATTGTGCTGGTGTAGGATGCTAACTGATCGACAGCGCGCCCTCATTATGAGCTACGCAGAAGATGAGACAGATGTGGAGGGAACTGTAAATGGAGTCACCACAACCACTACAGGTGAACACAAAAACACAGGATAGAGGAGTTTGTACTCTAACAGGTTGTCAGTTACAGTGGGGGGGAAATAAGTATTGGACACCATCTTTTTCTGTAAATATATTTCCACTGAGGTTATTCACATGAAATTTTCACCAGACATCAGTATTAACTCAAAAAATCCAGAAATATAAAGAATTCACAACATGAATGTCCATAAAGTTGTGTAATAAAGAGGAATGACACAGGAAAAAAGTATTTAACACACTAACTGAAATTTATTTAATACTTTGTGGAGAACATTTTTTACTGGGAAAAAAAAATGTTGACACGTTCAATACTTATTTCCCCCACTGTGTAGGACAGGCTGCATTTTTTTGCCTGAACTTCAAGAGTAAAAGGGGCTGCTGAGGGAACGACTGTTTATAGCTGCTATAACATAAGCGATAACTTGTTTTGTGGCTGTTGCACAACATTAAACATAACTAAGTGGATAAATCTAAAATCCTGTTGGTCTTGCAGTCTTCATACTGGGCTTCACTTTCTCAGGTAAAAGATCTACAGGAAACTGAGCGAGCAGCATGGGGGATGAGGACACAGGGCAGGTGCTGTGACACGACATGACACATGTCCGTATCCACCATTTCTTTACCGGCCTTATGGAAGACAATGAAATCTAAAAGGACTCTGCTGATCCACACTGAAGATGATCTCACTAGCATTACATGCAGTGTCTTCGAGTCTGTGGAAGGCATTCAGAGAGCTCAACAAACGCACAGAAATCCCTGACGTGATTCACGAGTACATTTCACCTTGCAATGTTTTGGGTCAACAATTGTGTGCACTGTTCTTAAATTATGTGGAATTACCCCACTTTCTATAAATGTTGAACTGGTCACTGTTTAGACAGAAGTCTCTCAAATGGTTATGAGCGTTGTAAATTAAATTAAAGGTGACCTTTAACAAACCGGAACACGACGCGTCGAATGTGTTGGATTTAAGATTTTATTAGTTTAACAGGTTGAACTAGTCACACAGGTTGTAGTTAAAAGAAATCATTTGGGCATACAAACTGAACCATCAGCAAAAACCGCTACTCATCCTAAACTAAATGTACTATAAAGCTGCTGCGTTATCGTACAGTCCCCATTTAAACATGCAATATGTAAAAATGTATGAATAAATCACTTAGTGTCTTGAACATGGACTCTCACACAAGCTGTGTGTGTGTTTGTTAAAATCTTCTCTATTATTTGATTATAAGAGTTTGGTCAGCATGTCACTGGCATGTGTTACAACACACATGAACCTTTTCATAACATTTCTCAAACACCAAAGCCATTTCTCCATTGCACGGTACGGCTCGACTTGACTTGCGTTTCTTTTGAGCTTGCTTTTCCACTGCAGTTTTGTGCCATCTTCCATTCACCTTCACGCACGAATAATGTATTATCAGAGCCCTGTACAAATACAGTCAGAACTTCCCTATTCACTGATCATGGACCCTATTAAGGATGCAAAATAACGCTGTTCTAGACCCTACATCAGGGGTGGGCAAGCTTATCCGGAAAGGGACTGTGTGGGTGCAGGTTTTCATTCCAACCAAGCAGAAGCCACACCTGAATCTATTGAAAGCCAAGATAAACTGATTAAATCGTGGAATCAGGTGTGGCTCCTGATTGGTTGGAATGAAAACCTGCACTGGATATGATTACCCACCCCTGCCCTACATAGTCCTTGATAAGACCAAGTTAGATTCGGCAGCGACAGGAGTGACTTCGACAAACGCCTGTTTGGAAATCGGTAACAAGGGAGATGTAAATATATTTGTAGAAAACTTTGTTGTAATGTTATATGTAATGAGAAATTTTAAATTGATGGAGTACTACCGTACACAAAGTATGTATGAAATGACATTTTTTTCAGGCACAATACAAAACCACTCGTTAAAGAAAATCGTTACTCCCTCCGTCTCGGCGCACTTGGACCCTCGACTGAGGTGGTACTAAAAAAGTATAGTACCAGGTATTATCCACAGTGGGAACCCCCCCCCCCCCCCCCAAAAGCAAGCCTGGTCTAGTCGTACCACGTGGTGGAAAAGTGCCACAAGTGGACTTAGTCTGCATAATGTTGAATCTCTGCTAATACAGTATAACCCAAATTATAATAGATAGCAGTTAAATGATCCATCATGAACACCTTTTGTTTGGGTTCAGGGAAGCTGAAGAACCAATGACTCATAATTTGGTGTCAAAATGTGAACAAATTTCACACGTATGAAACCAAACTATAAAATCCATCTTCATTTCAGGACACAAGCTACTATGCATATGAGTGTGCACGCAAATGCACATTCATGTCTGCATTAAGGGAGACAGACCATGGTCTGGAACAGCTTCAATACTTTCAAACCATCAACAAACTGATTTGTGCAAATATACCATTAATGTGCTATTCAGTTAAATCCTGACTTATTTTTAATATTGTTTACATTAGCTTCGTACTGCATAAATGCTCTCGACATACAGACTAGTGCGTAGTCACAAACCGTATACAGGAACTTAATGAGTGCTTTTAAACGTCTTTTCCTTATATTACTACGGATTCAAAAGCTTCTGAATTGGTCTGTGTGTGTGTGTGTGTGTGTCAGATCTACCTAATGTTGCAAATTGTACAGAAATGTTCAGTTTGGTCAAAGAGAACTTTTTTGGTAAATTCACTTCCTCAGCTTTAGAAACAAAATGAGCTGCACGGCCCAAAAAAAAGCTCAACACTAAAACTGCAACTCTGTTAGATTTATGTGCCACGATTATTAGTTTAGTAACATCATTTACTCATAAGCACATCATCAGCTGAAGAAAAATCCCACAAAACAATCACTCTTTCAATAAGTTTTTGAATATCTAAAAAGCCGGGATTGATAAATCAGTATTAAAATCACAGCACAGCGTGTTGATAGCAGAACTTCATCCGCTTTATCCCTTTTACTCCCCCCCCCATACTGCTCTTTTATTGCAATTCTTATCAAAACCTATTAACACCACATTCATGAAAACACTTAGTGTGCCACAAAACTATTGCATAATAATTGTGACAGTTTATATATATATATATATATATATATACATACATACACAGACTGTCAACAGAACCAGCTACTCCATCCAGAACTGATTTGGTAGTAGCAGTGTTTGGTTTCTGAATGGCCAGATTATATTTTGGTCACTTGCACACAGACCGAGCATAACACTGCACTTGTGATTAAACAGTGGGGAATAGTTGTTAATAAACACACACTAGTAGTCTGTCCTGTTTCATACTTAACACTGTTTTATTTCCCCACTTGTAAGCAGACTTGTGCGAGATGAACATTCAGCAAGCAAATAAAGCGTATTGAAATGATCTGCAGTTGCTGACTCAGCAGTGTATATAAAATCACGTGTGTAGGCTACAGTTCGGGTGATTGATCTTATCCACAAAGGACCGGTGTGGCTGTGGGACTTCGTTTCAACCGAGCAGGAGCAGCTGACTAATCTCACCTGTTTATCAAGTGTACCGCTGTTTTCTCTGGAATGAAAGCCTACAGCCTTTTGTGGATACAACCGAAGACTCCTGCTACACATGTTCATGAGCTAAATATATAAAGTACCCCTTACTTTAATCATATTACTGAAATCTGCTTAACAACAAGCTCAACTAATAACAAAATCCACTATAGAGCTCTAAATTTACCAGAGTTTTCCCTCTCCATCTCATCTGCTTGCTGCTTCCTAGCCATCCTCTGTGATCAGGTCACAATTTCATTTAATGTAAAAAAAATGTAACAACAACATGGCTAAGTGTAGTATGTTCACCAGTACGCGATGTAAGGTCCCACTTTAACTGTGAAGACGCAGAAATGGTTCTCTGGAATTTCTGCCTCCAAAGCTTACCAGCGTTAAACCAATCTTTGTGTCATCTTTTACCAGTGACTATAATGAATCTACAGAGCGAGCAAGGCTAGGTAGTTAGCTGACGCTAGCTAGGACTGGGAAGAGCGTTACGATTACAGCGTGCACGCGTGAGCAACAGGCACCCTACAGCCTCACAAACCTCAGAAACCAGGACCACGAGAGCGCCGGTTTGGGCCAGGGAATAAACGTGTTGTTGAAAAACGGACTTCTGAACTGAATTGAATATAGCACAAAGCAGGTATTAGAATTGTGTTAGCATTAATAGTTATCTACATACAGTATGTTGCGCAGCACATGTGAAAAGATTACGAGGAAAACACTTTCTCGCAAAAACCGAAACGCCAGTGGGACGCAATATTTCCCACGTAGAAGAAGAATGTAAAGGATGTGTATTCGTCCGTTAGACCCAAACCGCCTTCCTTCTCTTCTGAGGCTGGTTGTGGAAGCTCCTCTTTTGTGCTCATCTGAGAACAACTTTAGCACTTCTCTTCAGACTGGGATACTGGTAAGGGGAAGGTGCGCCTACAGCAGCATAAACATTTCACTTCTACTGTTCCATGGACGCACGGACGGATCATATGAGGTACCAGGCGACCAATCCGGCAAGAGCTGCGATCCATGCAGCTAACAGCACCTGGCCTGTGGGGTTTCTGAGGATCGCTGCGGCCATTTGATAAACATACGCTGATCCTCCACTGGCAGCTACAGCAAACAAAAAGAGAGCGAGAGAACCATATAATCAGCAAGTCGTTAAAGGCCTTTATTTCCTAAATATTTTGCAGGACTAGCTGTTGGATCAGGCTTACCCATTTTGGCAGCATAGTAAGGACATTTGCTGATGTCTCCTTGCATGTGATCGTGGATCGAACCTCCATCCAGGACGTCTTCCTGAATCGTCTTCCCCATTTCCTCCAGCTCTTGGAAAACCTACATTAAACACAGAATTGAAACGGGGCCAGGAAGAAGGAATGTTTTTTTAACTTATGCTAACAGCACTAGCCTCACGTTTCGGTTCCACCCTGTACACGCACTCGCAGCGATATTCCGTCTTGCGCTGCATAAATCACTTGAACGCTGACGGCCGAACTCCAGGTCTTCCTGCTAGAAACTGCATCCATGCAATCCATCAGTTTCTAGTAGGGCTGTACCAATCCCAGTCGTTTAATTTCGAGTGTACGCCCAGACAGAGTCCCAATCCAATACTTGTATTTTTACTTTAAGTACATTAAAGTGATTAAAATCATATCCAATGTGAAAATGAGATGATGGATCAGAATTTCAGCTTTCATTTCCTGATAGATGTATTAAACTCCTTAGAACGTGGCACGTTTGGTGGCAGACCAGCCAATTTTTAGGTGAGCAAAAGTATTGGAGTTTGTTTTTCAGTGTTTATTTACGTTCAGTATTTTGAGCTTGCAATTTGTTTGGCTTTTAAATGAGATCACGATTCTCACTCTCAGTGAGTTGTCACTCTCAGTTCTTTCTTACATTATCTTAGCAGGCTGTTATAGCTACATATTCCTAGTGGATGTTTTTAAATAAGGGCTCGTCTTCATTCTGAATGACTGCACATTTTTACTGCAACAGCCAAAATCCTGAGCGAAAATAAACGCCTTTTAGTATAAAACATTAGTCGCATGAGACTGCCATGATGACACGGTGTGCTTCTAACGTGCAAAGACAGAACGCGGAAATCAAGCAGTATTAACATCGGGTTAAATTATTCATTAATAACTGTGGCAATGTTTATGTTCTCCTGTGGACAGCAACTCTTCTGCCACTTGTGGGTGGAAAACAGTCATTTTGGCACAAAATACAAAAATTACAGATAGTGGATTTTTGCTATTTCTTTGTAATGGGGTCTTATGGGAGATTTTTCAGAGATTTTCTCAAAATGTGTCTTTCACAGTGATGTTTGCTGATAAATGAGACCTTTTTGCTGTACTCATGTTCGAGCCACGTGAATCAAAGAGGGCATTGTCCGAATGTGCGTCGTGATGAAGTCACTTGACATGTCTCGGCCCAAATCTGTGGTAATTGCGGAGCTTGCTTGATCTTGCGTTCATTTCTACGATTGCAAAATCCTGAATCCTGGAGAGACTGACTTATTTGCAAGATGACGTGACGCTAAATGTCTCATAAAATGTGTAGTTTGATGCAAGTTGACAGAAGCGGGGTTCACACAGAAGCAGGGTCTAATCGTTGCAGGTATGTCGATTTGAATTGATTGCAGATTCTGATTCTACATCAAATGGTTTTTGTTCTCATACTTTTACTAACAAATGGTAAAATTATGATTATTTTTTAAAATCAGTGACA
Source organism: Noturus placidus (assembly GCA_022414735.1). Lineage (NCBI taxonomy): Eukaryota > Metazoa > Chordata > Actinopteri > Siluriformes > Ictaluridae > Noturus > Noturus placidus. The sequence goes on along the minus strand of JAFFST010050615.1, from coordinate 83,820 downwards.
TCTGAGATGGATTGGTGGAAAAGTCTTCGGTCACTGACTGGTTTGTGATCAGCCATGACTATCATTACAACATGGCTGATGTTTGGGAACTAACACTAACCAGACATGAATTCTAACATTTGGGACAGTAAATAGCTTCTTTGCTGCATCCTACCTCCATGTTGAACTGAAAAGCCTGCACAGCCTCCTGAACGATCCTGTCTTTGGTGCTGATGTCGAGCTCCAGCTCATTCATTCGGCTGCGGTACAGCTGCTTGAAGGCTTTGTTGCTGTGGATGCTGTCGAACTGGTAGAAAAAGACTCCCTCTCCTGTAGGGGGCAGCTTAAGGGCACGCTGGGCCACTTTCTTCAACACCTGACCCCCTGAGAGGTCACCCATGTAGCGTGTGTATGCATGAGCTACCAGCAACACAGGGTCTTCACGACCGATTTCATGAATGCGCTCCACGTATCGCTGGGCGGCCGGAGAGCAGCTGATCTGACCCTGCCAATCCTCGCCGTAGAAGTACTCGAGATCCCGAGCCAAGGCTTCACGCCGGTGAAGCTCATTGGGGAAGTAAAGGGGTGCAAACTGTGGGTGATCCTTGTTTTTCTCAATCTCTTCTTCCATGGCTGAATAGGTGTAGTAGAGCGCCACGGCTCCGAGCTGGAAGCACAAGGATATTTCAGACATGAGAGTATGTTGTATAATGTTTGCTTTGATCTCCTTTAAAAGGAAAAAAGGAAAAGACAGAGAGAGAGAGAGAGAGAGAGAGAGAGAGAACGCAAGAGAAAAAATAGAAAGAGAAAGGAGAGAGAGAATAAAGAAAAAAAACAGAGTGAAAAAAACAAAGGGAGAGCAAGACAGAAAGACCAAGAAACAGACCAAGAGGGAGAGAGAGATTAGAGAGAAAAAGAGACAGAAAAAAAACAAGAGAGAGAAAGACAGACAGAGAGAGAGAGAGAAACTATGGAGAGGAAAAAGAAATACAAAAAAGAGAGAGCAAGACAGACAGAGAGAGTGGGGGAGAGGAAGAAAGCCAGTCAGTCCAAGACAGAAAATAAATGAGAGAGAGAGAGAATAAAGCTTTTTTAGTAAGGGCAGTACTAAATGAAAAAAATAAAATAATCTTTAAACAAAATAAGTTACATTCATCATCCTGTTCAGAAGTTTACACCCCCCTGGCTCTTAATGTATCGATCGTGTTACCTTCTTGAGCATCACTGAACTTTTGCACCTTTTTTAATAGTTATGTACGAGTCCCTCAGTTGTCCTCAGTGTGACAAGATGGATCTCAACATCATATAGCTGCTGGAAAAGTAAAGAATGTGTAGGACCTGGAGGATTTTTCTGAGGCACAGTGGGCAGTTTAACTGCTCAGGACAAAACACAAATACAGTCGCAGATCATCCAGCTAACGACACACAGTATTAAGAATCAAGCGTGTGTAATCTTTTGAACAGGGTGATTTGTGTAAATTCAGCTATTGCTGTGTCTTGTGGACTATATATAAAATGTAAAATAGCTTATTCAGGGCAGTACTAAATAAAAACAATTTTAATGATCTCTCTTAACAGCACGTTCGCCTCACACCTCCAGGGTCCGGGGTTCGAGTCCCGCCAGGGCCATGTGTGTGCGGAGTTTGCATGTTCTCCCCGTGCGTCAGGGGTTTCCTCTGGGTACTCCGGTTTCCTGCCCCAGTCCAAAGACATGCATGTTAGGCTGATTGGCGTGTCTAAGTCCGTAGTGTATGAATGGGTGTGTGAGTGTGTATACCCAGCCGTGTGACTGGCAGCAGCTACACGCCGGTCCCAAGCCCGGATAAATGGGGAGGGGTGGGGAAAGCAATGGCAAACTACCCCACTACTTCTGCCGAAATGCTTTGTGGATCACATCGATGAAATACGTGGAGAGTGTTGACCCATAAAGTGACCAAAGGTCGGTCTCGACTAATAGGTGAGAGAGAGAGAGACTTAATTTTTTTTTTTTAAATTATTGACATTGTGCAGATTCTGCAAGGGGTATGTCAATTTATGAGCACAAATGTATATATTGCCACAGAATACATAAATCACCAAGAGCTATTTGGGATGGGATATGTTAGACTTTTTCAAACTGCTTTATTTTTACGAGTTAGTCGTACTAAACTACCGACTCCTACGTTCCAAATCCAGACCCCAGAGACACTCAACCTGAAAACCAGCGCCAGATCATCGCGTGAAATTAAGCCACGTTCCTACATGTTCTTCACACAATAGAATGTGGTCAGTTACATCTGGACAACTGGAGATTTCTTTTAGATCAAGTCTAACCTTAAAGAGCTCCTTGCGAATGCGTCCATGAAGGAAATCCTTGACAAACTGCGTGTTTTCAGCTTGCTCATGAACTTCTTTGGTTCCTGCAGCCAGCAGCTCAGAGAGATCTTCAGATCTGTAAGGTAAAGAGCTTCATTAGGCTGACCTGAATAAAAGTTTGTCCACTCATACATACACATCAGAGAAAGAGCACTGTGTGTGTGTGTGTGTCTGTGTGTGTGGATGGACAAATCACTAGCCCTAGGAAAGTTTATGTCCAGGCTGCTAGTTTTCCCCCATTGGCAGTTTTCTGATATAAGTAAGTCCAGTGGGCTGTTCTAATGGTCACTGGTTTTTTTTTTTTTACTTTGCTTGTTCAGCAACCTGAGAAAGGCTTTCAAAAAATAAAACTTTACATTTGACGTTTGTTTAAATGTAACAACTTTGTTTCTTTCTTTTTTTTCCTGCAGTCAGACATTTGACTGTGTGTGTATTCAAGCTGTGCTGCAAAAAAATAGTCACCTTAAAGAATCAAAATAAACACCTACTGGCAACTTTATAGTACAGAGACTTGTGTACGTGTGAACACACCTTCAGGGTGCAAATATGATGCATCATCACTAGAGATCAGGAAAGGATAAAGACTATAGTTCCATAAAGCCTTTCTGTATTAATGCATACAATTAGCTAATAGTGGGGCGGCTGCGGCTCAGGTGGTAGAGCGGGTTGTCAACTAATCCACTAATCATGGGGTTGGTTCGATTCCCAGCCCGCATGACTCCACATGCCAAAGTGTCCTTGGGCAAGACACTGAACCCCAAGTTGCTCCCGATGGGAAGTAAGCGCCTTGCATGGCATCTCTGCTACCATTGGTGTGCGAGTGTGTGTGAATGGGTGAATAAGACACCGTGTAAAGCGCTTCGGATAAAAGCGCTATACAAGTGCGCCATTTACCCTTTACCATATTTGTAGCTTAGCTAATTGGGCCTGTAGTAACATGGGACTGGATTAGCTATTGAATTTATGATTTGTCCACCCATGGTTAGAGGAAACTTCTTTAAATGGCCAGAAGGCTGTTCTTAGTCTGCAGATGTTTATCAAAACAATATGTAATTAATTTATCAATTTGTATAGCGCTTTTTTACAATGGTACATTGTCTCAAAGCAGCTTTACAGAAATACCTTTTTTTTTTTTTTTTAAACATTTACAAGCGACTTACTAATGAGACACACTCACACACCAATGGTAGCAGAGCTGCCATGCAAGGTGCTAGCTTGCCATTGGGGGCAACTTAGGGTTCAGTGTCTTGCCCAAGGACACTTCGGCATGGGATCACCCAGGCCGGGATTCGAACCGCCAACCTCACGGTTAGTGGATTAGTGGACAACCCGCTCTACCGACTGAGCCACAGCCGCCCAAAAAATGTAGAAATACAGTTTTCGCTAACTGTGTATTAATAATACAGAAAAATAGGTTTGACCAACAAAAAATATTGCCATCATTACTTATACCTCTGTAGTATAACATTAGCAATGTCACCTTCCCTTATTACAGTACCACTACAATGGTAATTCTACTATATATTTCTGTATTGTGAAGTTGCTAAAGACATTTACTGTTATTTTATCGGTCAGAAGCCATAACAACACCTGGAATTGTCGTTTTCCTCTTTATTCTCGTACACGGCTCCTCCGCCGTTCACCACGCTCGCTCCATTTTCTGAATCTTCCGACTTTACTGCAGACATGCTTCAGCTTCTGTCTCTAATGACTTTTCACTGCAAGGGTGGAAGTGGTTAAGACACATGTTTTCAAAACACATTCACAATGTTTGTCCATTTTCTACTGGGAAACCTGTAGACACACAAGTAGAGTCTCAAACTCAGAAAAGGGGGGAAAAGGCACTTCAATGTTACCATTTATTCAAACGAAAAACTCCTGATCCATCATTCTATTAATAATGATGAATTCCCGTTGATGTTTGACGTTGTGTATGTACACATAACAGCCCATAACACTGACGTGTGGCGGGAAATCTATCTAATTGTGCAAATGTATTTATAAATCTTTAAACATTGCAAACGTTGTGACTGCATAGTGTGCATTAGTGTCCTTCAAGCTGCTGTGCAGGACTGATCAACAGTTTAGTTCAGTTACTGCTGCACAATGAGGTACACGGGACACTGAAAGCAAAGGTTCACATACTTTTGCCACTCACAGATATGGAATCTTGGATCATTTTCCACAATAAATAAACGACCAACTATAATGTTTTGGTCTCATTTGTTTAATTGGGTTCTCTTTACCTACTTTTAGGACATCATGCCGATAATCGACTCGATCAGTAGTCTCTAAATTGAACCGATCGCACTTTGATGACGTAAAACACATGATGGCCTTCAACTTTACCGTAGCAGTCATGTCATCACCAGTGTGGAATTATTACAAGGTCTCAAGAAACCATGAAAAATTGGTCATTTGCCGTGTATTTTTTAAAAGCCTGTGAAAATATTAATATTAAAATGAATATTTGTTGTGCTCATTAAGTTATTTTGTTGTGCTGAGAGGTCTTAACCCGGGCCTGAGCTCAGAGACTGTAAAAACAAATACGTAATGAAACAGCTGACTCGGTTTAAACCAGAAAAGACCTGTTTACACAACTGCTGGTGAGAAAGTAAACAAAAGCACAATAGACAAGGTCACGCCTGTGTGCCAGAAAGATCCTTCTGTGTTTACCCCTGAGCTCACATGTGAAGAGGAGGGGAACCTACTTAGAGTTACACCTACACATCCGGGTATTTCTGTAAATATCTGTATACCGCAGTGTCCCCGCTCTGTAACGCTAAGTGTTCCACACGCAGCTCCGCTTTAGCGTTTTAATGAGCGAGCAACAACAAAGCTGCTATCGGTACAAACTCTGACTGTTAGTGAGCCTAGAAGTGTAGCACCCTTTGAAGCGTTTGGAACACACCCAGCTGATTTAAGCATCCCAAATATAGCTATTATCAGCTAGCTAGCATCCCCTTGCTAGCCCAGCTACAAACAGCAGCGGCTCTCAGTAACCTTCTCAAACCCTTCACATATTCCCCAAGTCGTGGAAAACAAATCCTACGCAAAATTATGCTAACACATCTTAGCAGTAAAACACACTCACCTAGGTCTACTCCTACTTCCGGTCAGAAAGGAGAATTGCTTATTTGTTACATGCACTCGCAAACGCACAGTAAAACAGGAGTTAGCGAGCTACTGCAATACGTAGTCAATACGTCATCGCGTCCACCATATTGGAGCGGTCCGGAAACAACTGTATGACCGCTGTAAGATAATGTGTGTCTATGTAGAGATGCAGGTTTGCTCATGTTTGCCCAAAGAACTTTTGCCACTCACAGATAAGTAATATTGGATCGTTTTCTCAATAAATCAACGAACAAGTATAATATTTTTGGTATATTTGTTTAATTTGGTTCACACACACATGCATATTCACAATTTATCTAATCAATCAACCAACCTACTGGCATGTTCTTGGGAGGTGAGAGGAAACCGGAGAACAAGGAAGAAACCCACATGGACTTGGGGAGAAACACAAGAAACTCCACACAGACATCCAACATAATAATAATAATAATAATAATAATAATAATAATAATAAACACTCAATACTGACTTTTTAAATTATTTTATTTTATCCTTCAAATGACAATGCATGAACACATCTGCTTAAAAAGCTTTCATAGGTGTACAGTGTACAAGCACTATCAAAAACACGGATTTCCAAATCCAACACTTGTCTGCACATCTGTAATCTCCTGCAGCAGTGCCTCTGATGCATTTAACTGTGGAGTCAAAGATCATTGTATGTAGATGACTTGCATGCATTCATACAAATTAATTCCTTTATGTAGTTTTATGTTTATTACATTTGGAAATATTACATTTTTACTCAAATGATCATATTAAAAAAAACTTGTACTATTATCTATTTAAAGAGGACTAACCTTTACAGCATACTTGTATGACTGCTCTGCTTCAAGTTTCCTTCCAGTCTGAAAGAGCATTCATTAATGTTAAACGAGTAAAGAAGAAAACATGACTCAGCATGCCGTTATAGGAAATTAATTCATGGCAGGGTGGAGTTACTGTTACAGAGTTAACAGTTACTGTTTACCAGCCCAAAGGTGATTCTTGTCAAAAGAGCTGTGGTATAAACAGCATTGTCAGACATTATTGAAAAAAATGGCATTATTACTAACCTTTAAACAAATCAATGAAAGGTACCCCCAGACCTCAGGGTTCCTGTTATTGAGGGCATTAGCTTCAGTCAGAGAATCCTCAGCCTCAGTCAGCTCCCCAAACTAATTCCACAGACAAAGAAATGCAGTATGGGTGCAGTAAGACAAAGCAGTGAGATGTCTGTCAGATTTTAAAACAAGGAGGTACATCATAAGACATGACATACTTTCAAATTTGACACTAAAATTTATCACCATAGAATTTTCCACGCTCACATTTTAATGCACTATGTAAGGAAGGATGTACATGAGCACGTGCTGTTATGCAGTCATAAAGCACATCCTGAACTCTTTTATTCTTCTTATACTACAAGCATTTGTCAATGATTACTATATCTAAATGTACTTATGAACAAAACATCATACTCTTTAAAGTTATATTTAATGTGATGTAATGTTGACAATACATATTAGTTTGTGTTATCACATACACTCACCAACCACTTTATTAGGAGCACCTGGACATGCGGTCATTCATGCAATTATCCAATTAGCCACTCCAATGCCAGCAGCACAGTGCATAAAATCATGCAGATGCAGGTCATGAGGTTCAGTTAATGTTCACATCAAACATTAGAATGCAGAAAAATAGGATCTCAATGACTTTATCTATGGCATGGTTGTTAGTGCCAGACAGGTATTTTCACAAACAGCAGTCACAAAATGGTGCACAAAACATCCAGTGATTGGCAGTAACTACAGTAACTCAACTAGCCACTCTTTACAACCGTGGTGAGCAGAAAAGCATTTTGAGGCAGATGGGCTACAACAGCAGAAGACCACATCAGGTTCCACTCTTGTCAGCCAAGAACAGGATTCACTACTGAGGCTATACTGAGGACAGGTTCACTGAAACTATACAGTTGAAGATTTGAAAATTGTTGCCTGGTCCATGTGGCACCAACAATCATGTTATTTTGATGTTGCATGTGAACTTTAACTGCATGATTTGATGCACTGCACTGCTGCCAACATGGTTGGCTGACTGGATAAATACATGAATGTGTAGGGATACATGTGTTTCTAATAAAGTGGATGGTGAGTGTATGTTGTAGCAGTTATAAAACAGCTGTTTGCTAACCAGACATTCCTTTCCTATCTCTCATGATACTGAGAAACCTGACAGTTATGGTTTTGTAACAGCAGAAAACGTACAGAGTTATTGAGTAACTGAGAAAACAGAGTCATTGACTCCCAAAAGAAGGAACCGATTCTGAACAGCTGAAATGAGTCGCTAGTAATTGCAGACTTACTTCCTGTACCAACTACATAGCTTTGTAACAAAAAACCCCGCCTCTGTTCTTGATTGGCTGCTGAAACTTGTTATGGTAGTGGGCGTTTCCTTTTTGAAACATGCTTACATGTAGAACAATAACAACAGACTAGGACATCTGACCAATCAGAGCAGAGTATGCTCTCTGAAAGGAGGCGTTTAGAATGAATCCTTTACAACGGATCATTGAATGAGTCATTTTTGACACTGGGGGG
>JAFFST010050615.1:16108-31008 GCA_022414735.1 Noturus placidus | reverse complement strand
TCACTTTTCTCACAGGGCCATGATGGTTTGGATTTTTTTTCACCTTTAATAATAAACACCTTCATTTACAAATTGCATTTTGTGTTTACTTGTGTTGTCCTTGTCTATTGTTTAAATTGGTTTGATGCTCCGAAACACTTAAGTGTGACAAACATGCAAAGGAACAGGAAATGAGGAAGGGGGCAAACACTTTTTCACACCACTGTACAGTGCTGTGAAAAATTATTTACCCCATGCTGAGTTCTTCCATCATCATTGAGCTCATAAACTAAATTGCCAATTGTGTCCATCACCAGACTGTGGAATAAAATTTTGACCAAACATTCTAAGCCTGTACCAGAGAGAGACCATTTTAAGAAGAGACTTATAAGCACTGTATCCTTTCAGAATTGCCTAAAGATGAAGAATTAGACGAGGACTTGTTTCTTTTGTTTTCAGCTCAATTTATTTAAAGTAAGGCTTTATCAAGCAGGTGCTAACATTGTTGAGCAGCTAAATTATGCTTTTGGTAAAGCAAACGCCTTGGTTTGAAGAAAAGGCACTTGTTTAGAAATTTGAAAATTGTAGAAATGGTGGTTTAAACCACTATATTAAGCACAAAGTTGTTTTATTCTAGACCCTTATTGTAATGTATTACACCCCTGTGTTAGAATTGATATTTTTAAAAAATACGTTAAGTAAAAAATGGTCAGCACACTCAGCATAGTCTGACTTGCCTTCAAAGCTTCTGAGATAGAAAATATGGCAAGTTAAGACTTTCCCAGTGGAAGTTGTCTGTAGAGGATCTCTGGCTAAATCCACAATAGGCCAGTGAGAATCTGGCCAGTCGGAAGGCCAGGGACACCGGCAAGAACTCTCAGAAGCAGCTGAAGAAGCCTGTGTTATGGGTGAAATGGAAGGACATCTGTTGGCCACCAAAATGGCCATTGGGTAATCAGTTGCAGAGACTGTGCTACTGGGATGCCAGGCTACAATGTTGAGCCCTCTGGAGATGTAATGGTCTTAAATCAATGAAACATCTAAGAAAGGAGGTGCCCACCTGACTGGGCGAAGCCTGTATGGTTCTGGCTGCATTTTGTGGACATGCTTGTGTGGCATTATGTGTAACCTGTCAATGGGCATATCGTCAAGTGGGCTATGGTTCCTTAAATTTGGGCAAGTTTAAATTATCTGCCTTGGGTGTATATTTACAGGTAGATATAAACTTTTTTTTTTTTCTTAATTAGGTTCCAGAGAACCTAGATTAGACCTGAGCATTGAAAAACAGGGGCAATTAAGTTCAGTCATAAAATATTAACACTAATGAATCAGTGACTACTTTAAGCAATTCATGTTATGCAATGTTATGGCGCTAATTTGTTTTTAATATGTATTTTTAATTTGCGTATCTTCTGTTGTTATGATGATACAGATTCCTTTTTACCCTTTGCATATTCAAGCCAGCCATTGGTCACACACATCACTCTGGTTATTTTTAACAGCATGTTATGGTTCCTTGACTTCTAAATGCACCAGTTTCCCACAGAATGGGCTTCTGTCAACATAGCAGCCATGGAAGCAGATCTAGATGTCCTTACGAAGCTTGGACTGGACCTGACTCACTGCTATAATGCCGAGCTCCAAAGCTACCAACTGGGATGGAGTCCAGGTAGTAAATTATTAAAAGAACAGACTCTAGCGTGTGAGAGAGAGAGAGATAGAACGCTGTTCAGGGAGTCTGCAAGAGATTGGAGCAGAAGGGTGTAGGAGGAGAGACTGCGAGATGAGCCACAAGACTAGAGGGAATAATGTGACTTTCAGGCAGCTCATTCAGCAGATAATTGAACTAATGCTCCCATTTGCTTTAACGCCACAGTAATAATGTGGTTTATATTCTGGCAGCTTTTAAAAGGCAAGTCAGTGTTGTCTCAATGGATACTGTGTGTGAAAATATCCTGTACTCTATTTGTGTGAACAGAACCATCAACAGAGAAGGAATACGAATCTCTGCTAATGCTGGCAGGCCTGGAAAAAATGATGATCCAGGTCATTAACGAAGCTCATCACCTCAAAAAAGGTACATAATGATGCCTATCTGATGAAGGACACAAACAGCTAGCTCAGTAACTAATCCAATCTGCATGCATATTCAATTCACTAACTTTGGATCAGATTGCCATGCATATAACTAGAAGTTTGTCTACCAGGAGTATAGTTGAAGATACACAGAAACAATTTAAATAACTTAGATACGTAAATATGTTTGCATATAAACATAGCCACAGGTGAGCTATAATCTGTGACTGTACATCTAGGTAGGCCAAATAATGTGTTTGATAAAACTGGCTTGAAGTAATCTCTTTAAATTGATGGATGGGTGAGAAAGGGCTGCAAAGTAACGTATGGTCTACAGTCAGTAATAGTATACCTACGAAGTGTACTTATGGTAGGTTTACCTGATACAGTGGTAAGTTAGCTACAAGGTAGATGAACTGAATTCAACTGGCAACAAAGTGTCAATTTAATCTGAGAAACAAAATAAAAGCTGCAACTGCTTTTTTCTTTACATCACGTAAAGAAAAAAGCAGTGATAAAGACACTGATTAAAAGCATCACTGCTAGACTGGCATCATCCTGGATGTAGGTTTTATTGTAATATGGTTTCCCTCAGATTGGGAGAGGAAGATGGCATGGTGTCCTGGGGCATTGTGTCCATTGCATAGTAGGGTTGAGTGGCACGACTCGGCGCAACCCTGCCTTCCCCCCATATTGGCCTATAGCAGCGAAGGCGAGTTAGAAGAGCTGCACACTCTGAGACTACGTGTAGCTCAGCTGAAGCTGGAGCTCCGCATGCACCAGGTCAGAGTTTGTTTCTCACACCTCAAAATCCTGAACTACAGCTGTTCTATAGTCACTCACTGATTTTATTGATTAGGTTCATTATATCCATGAGAGCAGAGAATTTTTGTGATTTAATTTTTTTCTTTTTTTTTTTAACAAAAGATCAAAAGGTTAAACAAAGACAATTTTCACAGCCTTCTTTTCTCATATTTACCAAAAGTGCCAATATTAGTGGAGGGCACTGTACATCACATGTTTTAAATTCAGTTGGCAGCTTTCTTGTTTTCAACATCTTCCCAAGTTTTAATTTAAGCTCCTTTCATGTCTAGTTTAAACCCCTTGTCTGAAAGCATTTCACATTTGTTACCTCAAAAGAAGGCTTCAATTTTAAGTTTATTCTTTTTTTGGAGGATTGGTTTGGTTTGCTACCTGAAAGTGTTCTAATTGTGTTTACTTCCATTACACAGTTTTTTTTATATTCCTTATTACAGACCATGAGTGATAAACTCAAAGATCTGATCTCCTATGAGTCTTCATCGGGGTACCCCAGTGCTACTGCACTACGTGGTGTGTATTCGCTCCTGGGAGCTGGAGGTTCTCAGTTTCCCAGCCTGGTTTTGGACATTGATTCAACTCCAACATGAAGAAAGATAACATTCATTTTCTTATGAAGTGGACAAAATGATGAAACTACACTGATTTAGTCCTAACCGTTCGGATACAGTCTTCCTAAACCTGATATGAACAGATTTTTTGGTGGATGTGTTAGACAGATGTTTGCTCAATTGCCCGGCTCAATCTACTGGGTTAAATACTGGCAGCCAAGATCCTGCAGCTGCTTCGGATGTAGCAGGAATAAAGCTGCCAGCTGCCACGAACAGCTGTTTTTCTTCTACTTTTTCTACTTCTAATTTTAAATCACTGCACTGTAGGAGTTGATTTGGAGGCTCATCCAAAGCCTTTTATATTTCAAGCATTTATATTAAGATCGGTAATATAAATGTTGTGGGTTATGTCTCATGAGTCATGTTTTGCTGAGCTTTTACCAGCAGAGAGCACCATGTTACAAATTAGTTTGAAGGATAAGCTGTGCCTGCCCTCCTGTTATGCACCTTTAGCCATGAGCAATTTTATAAATGAAAGACTTGTTAAATAGCCGATAGGATAAGAATGACGTGTTTGTATCGAGAGCAAGGATAGCAGTAAAACAATCAACAAGGGAAGCTCAAACACCTGGATTGAGGGCTGTTATATAATACCTGAAACTGTTGTGAAGATTTATCACAATTTTGCAATGAATTTAGGAACAAATTAGAATTATTTTACTTTAACATTTTAAATATCCAGAGGACAGTCAGGGTACTTTTATAATCCTGTATCCTCTTAAGTGTGTAAACCTTTTTATTTAAAAAGAAGAAAGTTTCTAAACACAGAAAAACAGTCTGACTACAAATAAATGACATCCATGTGCTGTTACTAATTTTGAGTTCATAGGCGAAAGAATGATTGATTTTTCCTGTTTCCATCTCACTCTGATACATTCTGTTTTGATCAGTGAAGCCCATATTTAATTTGAGGAGATCAAAAGAACTCACGTATAGACCATACACACACATTTATGAACAGCAAAGTAGACTTTATAAAAAGAGACATTGCATATATAATTAGGTACAAGATTTTTTAAATCTCCCATTGTTTTTGAATAAGGAGGTTATAACCTTATTCTACAATTTACCTAAAAATAGAGTTGCTAAAAACATTATTGCCTTATTTTTTGCTCTGCAGACCTGATTAAATAAAGGCATTGTAAGATATCTAGTAGATATGTAAGAATGGGAAACATTTGCTTTCAAATTTGACAAAGTATGATTTTTCTTTTTTTAAACAAAAGATCAAAAGGTTAAACTATAGGTGCCAATATTTATATTTACAGGCACTTTACATCACACTTTTTACATTCAGTTGGCAGCTTTCTTATTTTCAACATCTCTTATGCCTGGAGCAAGTTTTAATTTAAGCTTCTTTCATTTCTAGTTTAAACCCCTTTATTTATAGATTTAACCAAAGTATGAATTTTAGCTGGTCAGTTAAATACCGAAAATAAATTTGATAAATGAATAAATAAGGATAATATATAATTACATGTTTAGACACTTGCAGGTTATTTTTAAGTCTAATTGCTGATATTGTTTGGACAGTGTAATGTGTAGTAATTGTTTTGTGGGAGTCCCAGCAGCTGAGTCAGTCTGAGATAAGAAGCATTTCGAGCACCACAGAAGGTCTGTACTCAAACTAATCATGTGTATGTACAGCACCATGAACCAATCTGTAAATGTTTCCTTGGTTACAAAGGAGACGTGAATGACATTAGTTTTATGCACTGTTTTGTGTCAACTACATAGCTCTTATGCACAGCGTAGTTTTAAACATGGTGCCAGCTCAACAGTGTGACTCATCCTGCTCTTTGAAATACAATGAGAGTCTGATTTGTCATCAGTGTGGAGTGGACTCAGTGCGATCAATGCAGTCCATGGCTTGTATGAAGGCTTATGTTTGTCTTTCTTTATGCCAGACTCCTGTAGGTGAAAGTGAGATTCTGGCCATGTAGGCTGAATACAGACTGGGTGGACAGGTGGCGCTGGTGGGAGCCTCCTCCAGCCCCCATGCACTCCTCCTTTCTCAATGACTCACAAAGAAAAGGGGGAAACCAAAAAAGAGCACAACAGAATGGACAAACAACAGATGAGACACCCACCCCACAGACATGAGCTCAGTCACTTTTAAACCACCATGCTCATGATCTGATTTAAAATCAAGGAACGACAGGGTAGGTATCCATGTTGAATGGCCTGTAATTCCATGTAATCATGAAATCAGATGGTGATGCTGTTTTGCATCGTAACTGATAATTCTGTAAAGCCACCAGCCAAGATCTATAATGTGTCCCAAAGGCATAAATGAGTGTTTGTCTGACACAAAGCTTTCTCACTGGTTATGATCTTTGCTTCATGGCTCACATAATCAGGGCTGCCAGATTTCCCTAACCCTTGTGAAAATAATCCATCCATCCATTTTCTATACCGCTTATAATACAGGGTCGTGGGGAACCTAGAGCTTATCCCAGGGAGCATGGGCGCAAGGTGGGGTAGACCCTGGACAGGGTGTCAATCACATACACGTTTGCACACTGTGGACATGCGTGTGTTTAGACTGGGGGAGGCGAACATGCTAACCACGTGCCTACCATGCACCCTCCATTTGGTACATTTTACTATAAATTAAACTATATGCCTAATATGTCCCATTTTTAAATATGTAAGTTATAAATATTTAATTTATACATTTGAAACGATAAGGTGGATTTAATTCCTGTCACATTACCTATAGCTCTACTTTGTAATTTCCCCATGCATATACACAACTGCTCTCAGGAGGAACCACAGATGAAACACGCGTGTGTGTGTGTGTATGTATGTTTCATCTTATTATTTTTATATATATATATATATATATATATATATATATATATAATTGTAATAGCAAGATAAATAACTTTTATGAATGATATATGTTTCATTCATAAAAGTTATTTATCTTGCTATTACAATTAATAGAAATTATATCGTATATTGATGACCCGAACAAAGGGTTAGAGTTCAATTTAGTTTAACTTCTTACATCCAGCTCAGTCTGGTACAAGTTCAGCTCCCTTTAAGAGACACAGAATCTCTGTTTAGGAGTCCATATTGCAGTGGCGTAACCATATCGATTAACTTGGGTAATAGGGGAGTTTGTTTATTTCTTGCTCTAGCTGAGCAGACAATGTTACAGAGGGGGTGGGGCAAGACAAATATTCCAACACCTAACTCAGGATTGGGCATAAAGTAGTTGTTCAGCTTGTTCCCCCAGATTAAACATTAAGGTCTATTGGAAAAGCTTTGTTAGTCTGTGGGAATGGACGGCCAGAACAGCAAAAGTGCCCTGATCTCACAATTCAGAGGAAAAATGTGGTTGTGGTTTGTTTGTTGTTTTTTATCTCTTTTTCACCGGGCAGATTGCAGAACACCTTCCGTTTCCTCGCCACCACTTTAGGTCCTGTCCTGCCATGTATAAATCCATTTCTCCTGAGAATAGTTCACCCACGTAATGATACAATCAATAAAAATGGGTGTAGTTATGTTAACTACTTCCCAACAGTAGCATTTTTGGGAGACTCTTTTTAATTTAATCAATTATTCTTTATTATTTTCCATCTGCACCCCTACCAACAGCACACCTGCCCTTTATGTGCAGTATGCAATCACCTCTTGCCCCATTTAACTCTGTTTCACTCTGTGCTCTGTTTATGCTGGCATGTGAAGTTAAAGCTGCCAGTGTTGAGTCACTGCAGACAATTACTTTGTTTGCACTCATCATTCAGTTTGCCCCTACTTGGTTAGCCCTGTAGTGGAGACCCTGCATGGAACCACTTATCAAAATAGCGTTGCTCTAAATATTAGTGTCTTGAGAGATAAACCGTATATTCTGATCACATGCTGATCACACACTGTGACAGTATGGACAGTGTTCAATCTCTTTTATTTATGGAAGAGTTCTTAAACTTTTAACTCATTTGAGTGTGTTTAATTTGATTCAATCTCATAGTCCAAAGTGGATGAAATAGGATGCACTGTAAAATAAGATGCACTGTGCATCTTTATTTGTTTTTTGTCTATATTTAAAACTTCTTTTTGCCTCAATTTTCTCATTTATGCTTTGTCTCTTGGGTTTTTCCTAACCATATCATAACACTCATGTCCCTTCTAGTCTAGTTGTGACCTTTGAATGAAACATCAAATATAGAGCATTATTATTGCCTGATATGGCATGCTTCACCATCACGACTTCTCGCTCTAACATCATGCCCTCTCGCCAATCCCATAGCTGAGATTTGTGTCTCTGAATTGATTTTCTCCTCTCTGGGGGTAAAAAAAATAAAACAAAAAACCTCAGTATCCAGATCGGGTAGAAACTCCACATGGATGTCCATACGAAGCCATTTTTCCAAGCATTTGACAACCTGCCTTTGTGTGCTGCTGCGTAGGTGGGTGAGGGTGTGTGGGCGCACACAGGAGTGTGTGTGCGTGTGGGGGGGAATGGAGGGTTTAATCAGTCACAGAGGGAGCATGCGGAGCTCCGCTGTGCTCTCAGATGGAATTCCCTTTGTTTGATCACAGATAAAAATTGAAATTTGTTTGGGACTGTAGGATTTGACACAATATTCTTGTGTCTTTAATGCCATCACATGCTCATATGATCTGTTCCTTTTGGGATGTATTTGTTATGCTATTTCCTGTAGAGAGGACAGCTTCAGGGAACCCTGAAAAAGCAAGAGTGAGACAGCATTTGAATGGTTAACTCCCACCCTCTCTTCTTCTTCTTTGCAGCTCTCCTTTTGATCCCCATTCCTCTGCTCTTGTATTCAACGTCACACTGTGGCTTCAGCCAATCACTGCCACTGTCCAGCCCCATCACTGCTTCTTTACTCCACCCCCTGCCTTTAGCACATTATATACCCACACACAGTCCAGCTGGGTGAGTGTTCAACATGCTGCTGCTGATTCACAGTGCAGACTATTGTAACATTGCACAACAGAGGAAGAGAGGAGGACTGCGCAGGGACTTCAGACGTTTTTTTGCTGGTCATGCTCCTTTTGCACATAGTTTCACATCGGACTGTTTAGATCTAGGCTTCATCTCTTCTCAAGCCAGTACTGGATTCGGAGTACAGTAGAGGAAGTTTCCTTCCAAAAGCCTCACTAGCTTCGAATTTTTTAAAGATGGGCTGTACTACAGGGCACCTGGCATGCCAGCCCCAGCTTTCTTCAAACCCCAACCAGGAGGGACAGACTCCGGAGGGGGCAGCTAAAGTCCCAGAGGTCCTGTCTTCTTTAGAGAGGCTTTCTCAGGCCACAGGGGGCATGGAAAAATCTTGGTATCGATGCATCTTCCCCTTCGGAATCATCTCACTGGTAATTGGTATAGCTGGAACAAGCGTGACCTACACCTACAATGACCTCCCACAGACCAAGGTGGTCTCTGTGGTCTTGCTGATTGTCGGGCTGGTCCTGATGGTAATGGCTACTGCCTGTTGGACAACACATAAGAAGAAACGCAGGAAAAAGAAAGCAGGAGGCCCCTTTACCACTGAACCGTGCCCCCTGTGAGGAGAGACTAGAAGGACGAACACAGGGCGTTGTGATGCCACCTTGCCTTTTGTTTAGCATTTCTTTTTGCCAAACTTCGGTCCATGTGTTCACTCAGGTAGCAGCAGTGTGAACATGGAAATAGGACAGATGGACAATGTGTATAGGACACCCCCAGGGAGCCATGCAACCCACTGGACAAGTATGAGGGTTCGCACAAGGTTTACTGCACTCAGCAAGTGTCTAGTTTCAAAACAACTCTAGAGCCACTTGCACATTTAAGACACTTAACGCTTGGGCAGTAACTCCAAGCCACTGCTGAAGTCAGTGCTGCCGTCAACACAGCAGTCAGTCCCCTGCATTCCTGCCTTTGGGGTCAAATGTCTCTCCAAGGCTAGCAAAGAAGTGATCCAGAGAAGGCAACCAGACACCGCGACGAAAAGCAGAGCTGCAACCCCGTAATCGTTGCACGTCATTCCCCTGTCCTGTGACACTACAGCAATGTGTGAGCTTTTTACGCAATGGGAGAGTGGAACCTGAGCTGAGCCTCAACTAGTCCTTACTGGCGAGAGATGGCATGAGCAGGAAACGCGTGTGTGTCTGTTTGTGCAGCCAGGAAGATGAAGAACAAGCATGCTGCATGCTATTCCACTTCCACTTCTCTGTCAGAGTTTTACAATGTCAGGCTGGGTGCAGTGTTCACATATAGAGCAGTGATCACGTTCTTGGGAGCCTATCTTCTTACTGAATTCAGTTCCTGTCTGCGATCGATCGAACTGAACTGACTAGGCAAGTAGATTTATTATCTGTAGCATGTGTGTTGCGTTAGAGTTGGAACTGAATTCTATATGAAGGTGTGCTCCTAGGTCCACCCAAAGCAGAATAGGGGAGGATTAATCTATAGGATTTCTAGTATTCACACCAATTGTCTAAACTTCTCTTTTCTTCACTGAAAGTCTGTGCCTCGAATCATCTGAGGAAATATACAAGGAAAAAAACTAAAGCCCTTTTTGTTTTGGATTAGTTGGTAAAAATCTTGCCTTCAGAGATAAGACTTCATTTCTCTGCTTCACAGAGAATGATATTACTAAAGAAGAAAAAACACAAAAGGACACCAGATGTCAAGACTTGCATCCAGAGTTTACTTCACTCCTGTGCCTTGAGCAAGTGGGACTCAAGTGACGTACAGTACCTTCTCAACATCGTTCTCTTTGGCCTTTGCTCTTCATAAATCTATTGGCCAACAGCAGCTTTTCCATTCAAGCTAATCCTGATTCTCATGTCATTTCTGCCTTAAGGGGTTTCTTTCCATCAGTCCCCTCTGCTACACTTCTCTTTCACACACAGCTTATAAACCCCACTTCACCCCCCATTGCTACAGTTCCATAAACTGCCATCATTCTAGCATTTTACATCTATCCCCATGGCAGAAATACCAATCATTACACCGTGTCTGGAATTCTCTCCATTTGAATAAAGACCTTCACCCAGGTTGGTAGATAATTACCAAATTAATGAGCTCAACAGGTTTAAAAACTTATATATATATATATATATATATATATATATATATATATATATATATATATTAGTATGTTTGCTTTCCATCACTATTTATTGTATTTCACATGGATGAATGAATTAGTTTGTGAAATATTGTGTGTTATTCTATTGTTAAGCTCTGGATGTATACTGAGAAAACTGTTTATTCATTATGTTTGGTAGAGAAAGTATTCAAGACAAGAATGTTTTTTTTAAAAAAAGTGAATAATTTATTGTTCAGGATGAAACTGATCCCATGAGTTTATTTAGTTTATTGGACAAGTAAGAACCTCCTGGCCCATTCAGCTAGAGAAAAGATTCCAAGGAGAAAAAGGACACCAATTTAGAATCAATTAAGAGAAACCGAACATAGGCAGGATATACTTGAGAAGACAGTTGTTGAAGAATATCCGTTTATCAGGCTTCAGTCAGATTTTGTACAGTGGGAATTCCCTTGAGTGTCTCCATGAAACTAATGATGGATTGCAGTTGAAGTCATAAACGTACTTTCACACTGTCATTTGCAGAACAAATGGATTTTTAAATTCTTTTTAAAAATTTCAAGAATGTCTATGTAAATGCTTAGGGTCTGAAAGGTCTTTCTGTGAACCGAGGTTAATTGGCAAATAATTCCTCCCTTTCTTTTTGAAAAGGAAAGGTGTGCCTGGTAAAACACATTGGGGAAAAACAACATGCTCTGATGGTGTTTTCAACAGTACAGAATGCTGTTGCTGCAGGCTATTGTGCATCTCAGTTCATTCGAACACTGCTTAAGTGGAAGGAATTGTAGGGACCAGGTGCGGTAGTCATGAGTAACTGATTATTTTGAAGAAATTATATAGACCAGTAAATTAGGGGGAAGTGTTTACAAAGCAACAGCTGTGGTATGAATTTTAGGGCGGAGCATGAATTAAGCAGTCATAAGAGCATTATCTTAAAACATAGCTTGATGTCTGTCTAATTATGATTGAAATATTGAGGGCCTTATAAGTAGTTGATATTAGTCTAAAAATTTCTTCTATCTGTACTATGGGAGATGACGTAGAGTAGCTGCAAGACAGTAAACATGACATGGTGATCTTTTCCTATGTGTAAAGTGCTCTGTTAAATGTGGAATTATCAGCTGTGGTGAAAGGCTATTCCACTCGGGTCATAACTTGGCCTACATACTCCACAGGCAGCCAAGGTGAGATAAAAAAAGATAGAGGGGAATACACAGCTGCAGAGAGCTAAGCAATTTCATTGAGGAAAAAACAGCGTGGACGGAAACTGCTGTGTGCTTGGAATGCAGAAATATTAGTAGTCAAGCATCTTTATGTATCTCTCCCTCTCCCTGGTTTTCTCTCTCTCTCTCTCTCTCTCTCTCTCTCTCTCTCTCTCTCTCTCTCGATATGCAGCCGCCTACTCGTGCCCTCCACATACCCCAGCCGTATATTCCTTCATTCAGCTATGGCTTTGCAAATGCACTCCTGCGCTGTATTGTGTATTCATACCTGTGGCCATGATGCCAAGTTATTAATGACAGTTTTGTTTTCAAACCCTGCATAAGTACAATTAGGAAAGTGAGTGTTGTGTATGACATGGTTATTCTGCTGCTTGAAAGGGGGGGTGGGGGGAGGAAAATCTACCTCTTTGTCTTTGTGGGAATACTTTGTTGGATTGGCCTGTGATCTGTAATGTATTTAGCTATGTAAATACCAACTTATATATATTTATATATTTATACTCGTATTTAAACAAATTTTGAAATTGTATTAAAAAATGTCAATAGAAATGGGCCTTTTGTGTTTTTATTAGGATGCTATAAATAAAAAGTATGAAATGTGGTTTATTCATTTATTGTTAATTAAATCATTAACCTTTAAATTATTCGTTTCTCAAGCATTTGTGTACACATCAGGTACAATCACCAATAATGGTGTAAAACTTAATACATTTTGGAGTTTGCATGTCCTTCCTGTGCTGCAGTGGTTTCCTCCGGGTACTCCGGTTTCCTCCCCCCGTCCATAGCCATGCATGGTAGGCTGATTGGCATGTCCAAAGTGTCCGTAGTGTATGAATGTGTATGTGATTGTGCCCTGTGATGGATTGACACCTCATCCAGGGTGTACCCTGCCTTGTGCCCCATGCTCCCTGGGATACACTCCAGTTTCCCTGTTGCCCTGAAAAATAAGCAGTATAGAGGATGGATAGATGGATTCATTCATTCATTTTCAGTAACCACCTCATCCTGGTCAAGGTCATGCAAGGCACGGATACATCCTGGATGGGACAGCAGACCAATTCAAGGCACCACACATGCAAACCCATTCACAATGAAGTGCAGTTTAGCATAGCCAGTCCATCTTGTTTTTTGGGAAGTGGGAGGAAACCGGACAAACGCAAAGGAAATCCATATAGACACAGCAAGAACACATGAAACACCCCACAGACAGTAATCTGGGTTCAGGCTTATGATATAGACAATGACAAAATAATATTTTGTTTGTTGAATTCTTATATTTGTCATCTATTGTAGGCTATGTAATGCAGACTATAGTACAAATCAGTACAAATTATAGGCAATATTTTGCATATTGTTTGATTATATTAAACACACTGTGAGCTACATATTACTCAAAACTATTCCTATGTCCAATGTCCCCTGTCACTGTTAAGGAATTATATAACAAATGCACATCGTTTCTATGTTTTGTATTTTGGTATTGGTAACTTGCTTTTGAAAAAGAAAAAAAAAAAGAAAAATTCGAATTCCAATACTAGTGAAATAGGATCTAAACTAAAAAACAGAGTTAAAAAAAAGATGGACCTGTGGTATACATTTAAGTTTTATTGTTTTATTTTATCTTAAATAACTTTTAAGAACAGTTCAGGAAATGCATGTGCATGTGTAATACTCTCACCCTTCTGCTTTATGAAGGCCTGAGATAGAAATACCTGTTGAGGAACCATGTGAAGTAGAGAGTAAGAGATCAAAATCTGAAGAAAAAAAACCTGGGTTTGTTTGATTGTTGTTGTGTATACTGTGTATAACTATGTGTATGATGATGCACAAAAGGTTCCGATGACATTGTGAGGTTAGGAAGTATTGAAAACTCTATATTAAATCCCAAAATACATTTGGTAACAATAATAATTATAATAATTTTTTTTCTTTTACCACTATTTGTGTCCATTGACTACAATACAAAAATCTTTCTCAAGCTCACTCAGTGATGGCAGTCTTTCAACTTCTCATCCACAAACCCCGTCCTGGATTTCACCAGGAACATGTGAGGTGTTTTATATGCAGGGTTGGGAAGGTTACTTTAAAAATGTATTCTGTGACAGTTACAAATTACTTCATAAAAAATGTCATCAGTAACATAATCCAAGTTTCACAATAGTAATGTAATAGTCATGTAATCTGATTATTTTTTGGATTACTTCAAGGTTGCATGTGCAAATAAAGTCAAGAGAAAATCTAAAATCTAAAATCGGATTTGTTTTAATAAAATAAATAAATAAAAGATCACTGTTCCTGTTGCGGGTAACATTACATCACAAAAGCTAGGGTGACTATATTCTGGTTTTCCAAAAAGAGGACACATTTTTGTGTGTGTCTTAATAGCATTCAAAACAGTGTTATGAATGCAGATTTTTATACACTGAAAAAGACACTATTAACATGACATAAATATATATATCCATTCTTGCATTCTTTTGAATGTCCATGGAATAAAACAAAATATCAGATGCCACGAGTGTACCTTCTGCCATCATTCACACATTTGAATGGCCATGTAATACATAGCAATGGGATAACATGAAATTAAAAATGATCTTACAGGGCCATGGGCATTGTTTTGATTCAGGACTGCTGTTGTCAAGCTGTTTGATGCTGTACACAACAGTGTTTTCCTTCACACATTCATTGAGAGTAGGCTAACGACTGAGAGGTAGAAATTTGGGCAATAGTTACTGCAAGCATTTCACAATCAACCAATTGGTGTGCGAGAAGGTGGGAATTACATAGAGGGGCTAAAGCAATGCAAATTTGTCCATACATGATGCAGTGTTAGGCCATAAGCATATCATAATGAAACTAAAGCCGAATCACGGACATTTTCACAAATATAGAAATCCTGGCCCAGATGCTTTTTTAAGGTCAGAAAAAGAAGACACACCCTAACAAAACATTTCAGAGAACAATGTGTGTTAATTTCTACCAAATTAACTTTACACAATATTTATTTGTTCATGCACCAGGAGGTTGCTCACATGAGTCACGACTGGCAAGATAGAACCAGAACTATAAATCAAGCAGCTGTCTATATTGTGTCATGTCAAAAGATAAATTTCTTTGGTTTTAAA
>JAFFST010050613.1:99880-112380 GCA_022414735.1 Noturus placidus | reverse complement strand
TTTTGAATATCAGTTGTAAGAGGTGTGCACAGCACTGTTTTTGAAAGCCCACTTGCAACAACCCCTGAAGGAATTCTGATCACCTCTGCCTGCTCCCTGAGAAATTTGATCGACCGCACCAATGTTTGCAAAACATTTGACCAATCTTGTCTGCTCCTGCTGAATGTTGGACCGGTCCTGCTTGTTCCCAGAGACAGCATGACCAATCCGTCCCATTTCCTCAGGAAGTTTTACCAATCTTCCCTGCTTCTGCAGACAGTTTGACCAATCCTGTCTGAAATTTTAACCAGTCCCACCCACTGCTGTAGAAAGTTTGACCAATCCCTGTCATTCTTGAGAAAGGATTGATCAATCCTGCCTGCAACCACAGAATTTCTGGAAATCCCACACAGTCCTGCATAAAGTTTGACCGATCCTACCCGGTCAAACAGAAATTTTTACCAATCCTACCCATTCCCACAGAACGTTTAACCAATCCTAATCATTCCCACAGAACGTTTAACCAATCCTAATCATTCCCACAGAACGTTTAACCAATCCTAATCATTCCCACAGAACGTTTAACCAATCCTAATCATTCCCACAGAACGTCTAACCAATCCTAATCATCCCCACAGAACGTCTAGGGCGGCTGTGGCTCAGTCGGTAGAGCGGGTTGTCCACTAATCCACTAATCGTAGGGTTGGTGGTTCGAATCCCGGCCCGGGTGATCCCATGCCGAAGTGTCCTTGGGCAAGACACTGAACCCTAAGTTGTCCCCGATGGCAAGCTAGCACCTTGCATGCAGCTCTGCTACCATTGGTGTGTGAGTGAGCTCTCATTTGTAAGTCGCTTGTAAATGTAAAATGATATTTCTGTAAAGCTGCTTTGAGACAATGTCCATTGTAAAAAGCTCTATACAAATTGATTTATTATTATTATTCCCCTAAAATTTGACTGATCTCAGCAAAATGTTTACAAATCCTTCGAATTCCCACAGAAAAATTTATAAATCCCACCTACACCTGCAAAAATTTGGACCAATCCCACCCATTTTCACAAACAGCTTGACCTGTTCCTGCAGAAAAGCTGACCATTCCCGCCTCCTGTCACAGGAATTTTGACTAATCCCTCCCATTCCCACAGACATATTGACCAATCATGCCCTTTTCCCGCAGAACATTTTGGCTGAACCTCATGGTATCCTGGTCCTTATGCACACCATTAAAGCTAAATCTAAACACAAAGCAAGGTCCTAGCTAAAATGCTAGCACAGTATTCTGAATGTCAATTCTCTTTCGGTTCTAGCAATGAGTGCTTGTATATATAATGTTTTCCCTAAGAACCTGAGATCTATTTATGTATTATATTTCAAGCATTACTCATATGACCTTTTCCCCTAAACCCAAGAATTTTTCTAGCACATTAGAGCATTAAGTTTGTCAAACATTCAAATTCTCTGCAAAATAAAAATCACTCGAAGAATGTTCACATATACAGAATTGCTTTCAAATAGCCCCCTAAAAAATAAGACACATTCCACACATTCATAAAGAATACTGTCTCAGACGTGGAATCCAGATGCACCCGAAGCATGCTAGATGCTGTCGAACACACAGACAAATCGTGCTCATCTCCGCTGACCCCAAGAAAAGGAAAATGAAATCCCACACCCTATCAGTAAATAAATCAATCAAAATGTAATTCCGACGCTCGCATGGTGACCTTCAGTGTGCTGGGCTTATAAAAACAGCCGTGCGAATTTCATTTACGCTCTCCCACGCCGCATCCTCTGAAAGCAATAAGGAGTAATTGGGCTTGGCACTCACTCATACCAAATCAGCTTTGTCTTCTTCAGGACATGACACTTGGTTGTCATAAATGAATGGAGGGGAGAAAAAAAACCTCCTCTCTCTCTTCCTTTCTTTCACTCAAGTGTGTAGTCATCCCATTACCTTTGCCGTAGAGACCAATTAACTCTGCGTAAGTGAAAATCAGGACTGCTTTCTAGTCAAACAGAATAGTTGTTAGCGACACAGAGCGGTTGATCATTCTCCTCCACACCTCGTACGCCCCGCGGACCAACGTTAAACTCCATGCCCGCAATTAAACAGGCCATCAGGTGCTCATGCTCATTAACACCTAAAGGCTTCCTATGATGTATTTGAGAACTTCTGCCATTCTCTGGCTTTTGACTAGCTGTTAGGATAGTGCTTTGGAGATGGCTAGGACAGTTACTGGTAATGCAGGAGAAGTGCCAGTCTGGGCTTTAGGGTGTGAGTCATTAACCCTTATATTGTAATCACGTCAAAATGTCCTATTCTGTGCTACATTTTACATTTATTCATTTAGCGGACGCTTTTATCCAAAGCGACTTACAAATGAGAGCACACTCACACACCAATGGTAGCAGAGCTGCATGCAAGGTGCTAGCTTGCCATCGGGGGCAACTTAGGGTTCAGTGTCTTGCCCAAGGATACTTCGGCATGGGATCACCCGGGCCGGGATTCCAACCACCAACCCTACGATTAGTGGATTAGTGGACAACCCGCTCTACCGACTGAGCCACAGCCGCCCACTACTCGAAGGGCGCGACTCGATTTCTCTAGCGAATGTGAGAAATAGATTATTTTTTTCGTACGGATATTACAGAGATTAGGCCTGCAGTTTGACGTGATCAAATCTATTCCTTACTCCCTTGAAAGGCTCCACCCATTTTTTTTCCTGTACTGTATGCATAAAATTGAATAGCCATTTGGAACACACTTGAATGCCTTTTTTGTCATCAACACGAACACTGTTGCTGCAGGAATCTGACTAGCAAAGTTTAATAATAATAAAAGAATAAAATCGGGATAGTAGAACGCACACTTGACCATGTAACAAATCGTTCGAAAACCTCAGGTGTCTTGTTTCAGATCAAACTAACGATAAACCTTAAAGTATTATCGCTGTCCCATTCCCGACTATTATTTACACAGACACCTGCAATGAGGAGAATTCCCAAGCATGGGAAAGACTTTTGGCTGACCATATCTGTAAGGAAGGAATAAAAAAGCATGTTTTATTTACATTTCACCATTGCTTTGAATGTATTTGTAACTGTCCAGCGAGTTTTGCATCATTTTTGGTCACGAACTAGTGGCCGCTAATTGGAATGACACGTCAACAGTAAAATTCGGGCCGTAGAATACATTGTAAAGTCAGGTCAAGCCTCATGTACTTAGCTGGAATGCTATCAGACATGCAGTTGTTGAGACTGATAACAACCTAACCAAGTGGAACCATGTTTATTGTTGTTTTGGGGAATGGAAATGAAACTAATTGCCAGATGCGGTCATTGTCAATTAATATCAATTCACATCCAATCTTAATGAGCCTGATAACATGATTATAAGTTCTTGGCTGTATCCTGACGCTGTAATGAATACAGCACTGATCTAATAGATCTTCTCAGCAATAAACGCTGACTGAACATGATCAATGGCTTGATGGTTAAGGCTCTGGGCTTTTGATCAGAAAGTCAGGGGTTCAAGCCTCAGCGCTCTCATTGGGCCCTTAAGTAAGGGCCCTTCCTGCTCCTGGGGTGCTGTATCATACCTCTGACTACAACTTTTTAACAAGCTGGAACATGCAAAGAAAATCAAGCTGCTGTAACGCATATGTGACAAATAAAGGCTTTTTCCTTCAGTCAGTGAAAATGCATCGAGTTTTGAATGAGGCTGAACGGATTAGTACATAGCTGCTTGAAAAGCTTGATGACACAGCAGATAAGACAGATGTGATGCTCATCGCCTGGCGACACATGAAATCTCAAGTGCGCTTGAAACCATGTTCGGTATTGCACACTACACACATATACACACACAATGAGACAGATGTCCACCAATAAACCCACGAGAACACTGCGAGTGCCGGGTGTGCATCACTTCTTTACGACATCACGTCGTTTGATATGTTAATAAGTGTGTGTGTAAAAGGATAAAGCACTACTGGAATGGTTTCGACAGAATCAGTGGAGATTCTGTTCTGCACTGCACTCCGCGGTTCCAAATGTGGATTTATTAACACTGTAATCTGTTCAGATTCACTATAATGTCATTTGCTGAGTCATCACCTTTTGCACTGTATACTGCTTTAAAGAGTAGTTTGTCAAAAAATAAGAACAAACATTTACCACAAGTGTGGCCATTCATGAGCATGTTTTGTGCTTGACGCTTGCTTTTTAAGCTACAGCGCTAATATAGCTAACAAGCCTTGTTAGTCACGAACCACATCCAGTTCCATACATACACAAAGGTACTGTTTAACAGATTTATGTTGATGTGATCATTCTAATACACAGAAAAGACGGAGGCGCTACATGATCTAAGGCTAGTAATAAACAGATTGTTGTAATTAAACTTTTTTCCATGTATGAAAGGAGTCTCCAGTGTCAGCACTTTGTCAGCACCTCTGACAGTGAAACTGTAGCTTTATGTTTTGTGACCAGGGAAAGTTTTCAAGATGGAAGAGTTTATGCCTACTAGTTCCCTTTCAAAGGGAACTCAACATTGCGTGCACTTCACACCATGGGAAGCGCACGCGACCGTTATCTGGAGTCTGTGTAAAATCACGCCTACTTATAGGCCTGCCGTGGTCAGGTGACGAGGCATTTTGCACGTCACGTGACTATAACATGGTGCATTTCTTTTCTCTCTTGTCGTTATCTTGTGCAAACAGAATGAGCCTTAGAGAGTTTAGAAAGTGGGTTGCTCCCTTCTCTCATTTTATTACAGGGGGGCATGGACACATTTTTTGTGTGAAGTGCATGGGAATGGAGCGTGCTGTGGTGTGGCTCCGCTGCTGGCTCTATTGCTTCTCAGTCACAGCGAGATGAGTTTCAGGACTCTGGGCCAGCTGCTGTCGAGGCTGCCAGCTAGCTGGGATCCTGTGGCTCCCCTATGGATCTGGAGGAAGGACTGCTCTCTCACTCTTTCCTCATGATCCGACTCTCGGGAACCGGGTCTTGGAGCTCGCAAAGCGAGTTCTCCCTCCAGTATGGAAAGTCAACCCACCCTCTCTGACTCTGAGGAGCCAGTGGGGGGAGCCAGTAAGAAGGAGAGCGCTCCCTCACACCATAGAAATCTCTCACTTGTTATGGGATTAGAAATACCAGTTTTTGTGGGACTGGGCCGAATGTGAATGAGGTTTGATTTCCCGGCCTCTCATGACAGTATTTTCGCGTCACTTTACTACAGAGTAGTAATGTGGACTGTAGTCTAGCAATTGTCATAAATTTCAATAAGTTAAGCAGTTAAGGTGTCTTAAGACTAACAAAGCAGCAAGCCCTGATGGTATCCATTCATGTACTCTGAAAGTGATCAGTTATGCTCAGTCCATCATTCAATTTTTTCTATGTCTGTTTCTTTATCAAAAATACCTGCAATGTGGAAAACATCGTTCCTAAAAATATCAATGTGGGTGGTAGTTTGAATAATTTCAGACCCACAGCTTTGACATCACATGTAATGAAATGTTTTGAAATGATTAATCTTTCACCTGAGTAGACAGGTATCAGTCTTCCAACCCCTTACAATTTGCACATAGTAAAGATGTGGGAGGAGACGGTGCCGTACTTTTTTGTATGTTGCATGGTAGTTAGAGTCATCTGGAAACAACTGCCAGTTGTTTTCAACTGCCAGTTTTCAATCACATGTTTTGAACAATAAGTTATTGAATTTGAACCTACATAACACAATTGATTCTTGTGGGTCGTGGATTATATCTTATTTCGACCCCAGTGCGTTAAGTTGGGTGATAAAATATCTGACATGATTCTAACCAAAAACCGGAGCTCCACAAGGCACAGTTTTATCATCTTTTTATTATTTGCAATTTACACATCTGACTATAGGCATACTCAGGCGTCTTGTCATATTCAAATGTTTTCAGATGACACTACCCTTGTGGGTTTAATTAATCCAAGTATAGAAGACAGGTTTGTAAAATGGTGGGACGAAAACTTTTTAAAATTGAACGTTGAGAAGACCAAAGAGTTGCTTATTGATTTTAGAAGAAATAAAGAATAGCAAATTGAAGGTCAGAAGAGAGAGATTCTTCATTCTTAAATATCTTGGTGTGCATTTGGACAGTAAATTAAACCGGAAGAAGGCTGTGTTGAAGAAGGCTCCATCAAGACGATTCTTTTTTTTAAGAAAGCTCAGTTCTTTTGGTATAAGTGGGATGCTTCTTCATGTCTTGTACCAGGGAATCCTGGCCAGTGTTTTGTTTTGTTTCATGAAGTGCTTTTTTGGGGAGCTAGTATTACTGTGGATGACAAAAATAGGATTAATAAAATGATCAGGAAGGCTGTTTCGGTTACTGGTTTGATTCACCTGAGGTCACAGTGGAAAAGAGAACAAGGTCATCCACTATATTGGAATGAAGGTCATCCACTATATTGTATTTTTATTGGACTTAAAACTTCATTTAGTGAGAGATTAGCGATGCCTCAGTGTTCTACGGAGCGATTTAGAAGGTCTTTTTTTCCTGCCGCAGTGAGGTTTTTATTTTAATGAAACTGTGTAATTATTTTATGGATTGATTGTGCTGTAATGTGTGATTGTGCTGTTTGTGATGTGTAATAATGGCAAATGAGTTTCCCCTCAAGTGGATTAATAAAGATTTCTAACCTAAAAAAACAAAACAACAATGCTAGGAACGTCAGTTAGACGCAATAAAATGGCTACACTCCTGGAGTTCTTACCAGAAGGTTTCTCAGCAAGGTTGTCTCCTTCTTCATTAGGGTCTACATGGCTGGCATTTTGGTCAGCCACGCCTCTATTGATGAAAGTGGATACACTCGTTCTCTCAGCGTGAAGCTCACGCAACATCAAGCTCCCTTTGAAAGGTTTACCGTATTATAGTCACGCGACCTGTGAAATGCCACGTCACCTGACCATGGCAGGATTTTACAGACTTATCGGTAGATATCGGTCGCCCATGATGGCGCTTCCCAGAGCGTGAAGCTCACGCAACATCGAGTTCCTTTTGAAAGGTTTACCATATTATAGTTACGCGACGTGCGAAATGCCTCGTCACCTAACCATGGCAGGATTTTACAGAGATTTTACTCTCTCTCTCTCTCTGTATCTCTCTCTCTGTATCTCTCTCTCTCTCTCTGTATCTCTCTTTCTCTCTCTCTGTATCTCTCTCTCTCTCTCTGTATCTCTCTCTCTCTTTGTGTCTCTCTCTCTTTCTCTCTTGCCCTCTCTCTCTCTGTATCTCTCTCTCTCTCTCTCTCTCTCTGTATCTCTCTCTGTATCTCTCTGTATCTCTCTCTGTATCTCTTTCTCTCTCTCTGTATCTCTCTCTCTCTCTTTGTGTCTCTCTCACTTTCTCTCTTGCCCTCTCTCTCTCTCTGTATCTCTCTCTTTCTCTCTCTCTCTCTCTGTATCTCTCTCTCTGTATCACTCTCTCTCGTATCTCTCTCTCTCTGTCTCTCTCTCTCTCTCTCTTTGTGTCTCTCTCTCTTTCTCTCTTTCCCTCTCTCTCTGGCTGTATCTCTCTCTTTCTCTCTCTCTCTCTCTGTATCTCTCTCTCTTTGTGTCTCTCTCTCTCTCTCGCCCTCTCTTCTCAGTGAACAAGGTTACATGCATAACCCAGACGTTTCTCAGTAACGCAGTGACAAGCTGCACTTTTTTTTTCCTCTTGTTCACTTCCACAGCATTAAATATAACTATAAACAGATATAAATCTCTTCCCATCATACATGATCACTCTCCATTCAATATCCACTTCCACACACTCAGCCTCTGCCATCTCTCTTTCTTTCTCGCAAACTGCCAAAAGTCTTGTCAGCGTCACAGTTGTCAGCATGCGTTTAAACAAACACTCTTGTCAGTTCTGCTGTCTGTGGATGGATTCCTGGGAGAGAGCATCTATCAGAGGCCAAACCCTGCAGGCGGAGTCATTGATCTGCTTCAGGCCCCAATCAGCAATAATCAGCTCCTGCTTTGCCTGCAGTGATGTTAACCTATTGATCTGCACACAGGCCCTCGCTACACACACATTCATTTTCATTAGCACAGAATTGCACCAAGTAAGAACACACACACACACACACACACACACACACACACACACACACACACACACACACACACGCAGGAAGTTCATCCCTACTTTCAAGCAGCGCTGTGGGAATTGTTACAAAGCATTCGGCTAAATAAGCGGCTAAAAAACAATTAACCGAGCAGTGAATCGTAGCTGTAGTAACGAGGGCGGAAAAACGGGAACATGAGGAGCTACAAAATGCTTTAAGATCACTAAATACAGGTGGATATTTTGATACTACATGCTTACAACTGCACACTTTCATGTCCACTTTTTTAAAAATAATGAAAAGTGCTATAATTATGCCAGAGCACTGCAGAATCCTTGATTCTGGCCAGAGGGTTTAGTTTATTTTTATTTTTATTTATAATTTTATTATAATTCCAGCTGATGGGAAAATCATAGCTATAATATTAATAATAATAATAATAATAATAATAATAATAATAATAATAATAATAATAATAATAATAATAATAATAAACTTAGGGGCGCACGGTGGCTTAGTGGTTAGCACGTCCGCCTCACGGATCCGGGGTTTGAGTCCCGCCAGGGCCATGTGTGGGCGGAGTTTGCATGTTCTCCCCCTGCGTCGGGGGTTTCCTCCGGGTACTCTGCTTTCCTCCCCCAGTCCAAAGACCGGGCGGCTGAGGCTCAGTCGGTAGAGCGGGTTGTCCACTAATCCACTAATCGTAGGGTTGGTGGTTCGAATCCCGGGCCGGGTGATCCCATGCCGAAGTGTCCTTGGGCAAGACACTGAACCCTAAATTGCCCCCGATGGCAAGCTAGCACCTTGCAAGGCTCTTATAATATTTGCCCTATAACAGAAATCTGCCAAGTCTTTTATTCTTTCCTAAATGACAACTCTTCTTGTGCATTTTAAAAACCAGAATTCTGAGCACTACAATCGCATACAAGCTGGAAGCAGCATTCAGTACTAACTCAGACCTTATCGAACCTCCGGAACTTTCTGGCAATGATTTTACGATGCTTGCTTGTGCTCAGTGTCCAATCAGAGCAGTTTGCCAAAGAAAAATCAGTTGGTGCAATGCCTTCTGGGATTGCGCTCGCTTTCTGTTTGGCGAAAGCACTTTGTTTATCCGTTCATTTATCTAAGGGAGAACGAGGGAGTGAGGAATAGACCGCTGATTAACTTCCCCTCTTGGCGTGCTCCTCCTCCCAGCGGCACTCATCCGTAAATGAACGGAGAGAGTGATCTTTGCATAATTGTTTCGTTCACTTTAAAAAAGTAATTAAGTGAGTGGGCCGGGAGGGCGCCTAGCCAGGAGAGGAGGCTGGGGAATAATTAGGGATCGATCGGCGTGAGAGACTCCACGAGGAAGTTCGAGTGTGTTGTTGCATCCACAGATGGCATTCTGACGATTTCAAATATACGCACGTGCCCTCCCGTGTTTGTTTTTATCTTTCAAAGGTGGAATTTAAAATCCTGGAGGCAGCATTCCAAAGTCTTTTAAATGGCGTGAGTGAGAATGCAGAGAGACTATAAAATAAAAACAAGTAGGACTGAGATATACAGTATACCAAGGATTGGTTCATACAGCAGCCATATTTTCTTTGGCAGAGACAGGATGACAGATTGCAGAGGAGCGTGGTGTCAGTGAGCGCAGGGAAACATGCAGTAATTAGAAGAGTCATGCCTGGGCAGCACTGCACGCTGCACTGTTACACTGCCCACCCACTGAGATTGGTGGGTAAAGTAACAAGCCTGAGACTGGCACACAGCAGCCTGGCCAGAGCTGACGCTTCAGCCTGTCTCCAAAAACGAGGCCTGTGTGTCACACCGAATGATATTATTGTTAAAGACTAGAGCATGACAACCTTTCAGCTGAGCCTGGCCTTAAGCTTTCTGAAGGAGTGTGAGACAAACTGTCACAGTCTTAAACCGCCTACATGGTGCTTTGCACCTGTTGAGGGTCAAGAGCCTTTTGCGGATGCTGGAAAATCTGTTCATGTTGATCCTTAAGTCCACTTCATTTGCATTACAAAATAAAATTGCGATTAGTGCTTGGAGCAGTATCGTGCTAGATATGGCTAGTATCCGTGCAACATGTGAGCCCACTATCGATGCAGTTTTAAGCTAAGCAGTGGGACATTCTTTTGGCTATGACGGTTCCACAACCATTATCACCTGGGTCTGTGTTTGGTTAGCTAAGTTGCAGCTGATCTACACAGTCTAGCTAATTCTTTTGAAAGCAAAGTAGCTATATATGCTCAGAATGTCACTAGAACTTGCCTGATGATGTCATAGAGTAATTAGCATATTTATTGAATCCTCATAATCATCCATCCATCCATCCATCTTCAACCGCTTACTCCTTTTCAGGGTCACGGGGGAACCTGGAGCCTATCCCAGGGAGCATCGGGCACAAGGCGGGGTTACACCCTGGACAGAGTGCCAGTCCATCACAGGGCACAATCACATACACACTCACACACCCATACATACACTACGGACACTTTAGACACGCCAATCAGCCTACCATGCATGTCTTTGGACTGGGGGAGGAAACCGGAGTACCCGGAGGAAACCCCTGACACACGGGGAGAACATGCAAACTCCACACACACATGGCCCTGGCGGGACTCGAACCTTTACATGTCAAAATGTTGGTTAGCGGGAACAAGGGTGATCAGTGATTGGTCTTTGGGGAAAATGGTGATCAGTGATTGGTTAGCGGGAACAGTAGTGATCAGTGATTGGTCTGTTGGGAACAACGTGATCAGTGATTGGTTAGTGGGAACAGTAGTGATCAGTGATTGATCTGTGGGGAAAATGGTGATCCGTGATTGGTTAGCTGGAACAAGGGTGCTCAGTGATTGGTCTTTGGGGAAAATGGTGATCAGTGATTGGTTAGTGGGAACAGTAGTGATCAGTGATTGGTCTGTGGGGAAAATGGTGATCAGTTATTGGTTAGTAGGAACAGTACTGATCAGTGATTGGTCATTCGGAACAATGGTGATTTGTGATTGGTTAATGGGGACAGTGGTGATCAGTAATTCACTGATGGGACATAATGGATGTACAATGGACACGCACTGGTGATGAGTTGATCCAACTTGCTCTCTCAACTCTTGTAACCAGCAGCTTTGATGTTAACTGGAGAACAGTATCAAGTGCAGGACAATTGCTAATATCTGCTAAATCTGCTAAAAAAAATCAATAGATTTCTCATTAGGCCCTTTTTTAAAAAAAATAAAGTCTCTTCAGGGATCTACACAGTTACCAAATCTAAAAAGTCAATAAGTTTTTAGTACTTACTGTATTGCAAAAACACAATATAAAGTACTTTCACGTGGTTAAATTAGTATATAGTGATGCTGAACATAGAATATTAGCTAAAGAAGCTAACAATTTAGCTAGCTACCACATAGTGCAAGTCTTTTACGCAAATAATGTGACAAAAACAAGCCAAAAAAACCCAGAAACAAAAAGCACTCTTTATGGGAACATTTTCCTGAGACCTATAGGCAATTTATCATATATAAAGACAATTATAAAAACACTCTTTTGGTTACTATAGACAGATTTTCAAAGTCTGTCATTTGTTCTCCTTAAAGGTCTCCCTATAGCCGTGGAAGCCACTAATGCCTTATTTCATCACATTTTTAGAGTTTAGGCAATACCAGAAGACATTGTGTTGGACCGGGGTCCCCAGATTACTCAGAGTATGGCAGGCATTCTGCAACCAGGCAGGGTACCACCTACAATGGACGGGTGGAGAGACTCAATCAGGCAGGAGGTGAAAAGACTCTTAGGAACCTTAATGATTCATTTGAATCACAAAGGAATAGCTGACAGATGTAAAGACCTCTTCTTTTGTTCCGTTCTTTGGTTTTGCAGACCTCTTCTATCTGGACAGTCCATGCTCTGAAAACATAGCCACTGGGTCCTGGTGCCTTGCATAGGTATACATATTTGAAGCACTTTACTCTTCATTTTTGGGCGGAGCCCACTCCACATGAGCCTTTTTTTTTTGCAAGTCTGATGGCCTTCTGTCAGCGAGTTGATGGTTTATAGACCATATTGAGCAACAAGGAGATGTCAAGAGAACTTGGTCATACTAAATGAACAATACCGTGTTGAAAAAAAGTCAATAAGTTTTTAGTACTTACTGTATTGCAAAAACACAATATAAAGTACTTGCATTTCACGTGGTTAAATTAGAATATAGTGATGCTGAACATAGAACATTAGCTAAAGAAGCTAACAATTTAGCTAGCTGGGGCGGCTGTGGCTCAGTCGGTAGAGCGGGTTTTCCACTAATCCATTAATCGTAGGGTTGGTGGTTCGAATCCCGGCCCGGGTGATCCCATGCCGAAGTGTCCTTGGGCAAGACACTGAACCCTAAGTTGCCCCCGATGGCAAGCTAGCACCTTGCATGCAGCTCTGCTACCATTGGTGT